>JACATO010002369.1:0-19649 GCA_018389105.1 Nautilus pompilius
CCTTTTGCTTAGCCATGCATTCACTGCGCACACCACACCGCGCAGATGGCGCTACTACTCTTGGGAATGAAACTAGACAGTCACATGACCGTGTTTGCTACAACCGCGTCCAATCAGCGCCGACCTCTCGGAATTTACCGAGCTATTTTCTGTTCTGGCCCATACACGAGTGCCGAAGTCTACACGGACCGGCTGGCACGACATTCGTTCCATCCAGCTCCTTTTCCCCCCCTTCTTCTCTCCTCTCGCCTGTCACCTGTGTGGGTTACGAGCAAACCAGTCAAAATTTCACCTTCAAAAGCAGACGACATGACTGCGGAGAGCCAGCCGAAAAGTAAGTAAAAGTTAACTTTAAAAAAAAAAAAGAAGAAAGAAAAAGAAGGTAGAGAGGAGGAGAGAGAGAGAGAGAGAGGAAGGATAGATGATGGATTCGGAGATAGAGAGAGAGCGATGAGGGAGAGAGAGATGAGAGAGAGAGGGAGAGATGGATAGAGAGTAGAGATGGAACGAGAGAGAGAGAGAGAGATGAGGAGAAGAGAGATGGAGAGAGAGAGAGAGAAAGGACCGAACAACAACAACAACAACACGAAACGCATGCATTGTAATTGTTAACCCCCCATCGACGACGTGTCGCCTAATTTGTTTTGACGCGGGCGGCCTACGCGGCTTCGCGATGATATCAAAGCCGCCGGACGGGGTTTTCCCTCCTTTCTCGTCTCACACTTTCTTTCTCTCTGTTTTCAGAAAAGCGGCGCGTGTCGATGTGTGTGGGATGCGGCTCCCAAATCCACGACCAGTACATTTTACGGGTTGCTCCGGATTTAGAATGGCACGCAGCGTGCTTGAAGTGTGCCGACTGCAATCAGTATTTGGATGAGACTTGTACCTGTTTCGTACGGGATGGGAAAAACGTATTGCAAACGAGACTACGTCAGGTAAGACCATACACTTCTTCTTCTTCTTCTTTTCTTCTTCTTATTTATTATTATTATATTATTATATTATTATTATTATTATTATTATTATTATTATTATTATTGTCTGTCAGTTTGTCTGTATGTGAATTTTTCTCGCTCAGGTGTTACGTTTCTCTTTTGATCTCTAATTATCGTTGCCATAGTTTAAAAAGAAAGGTGTGCCGTTTGGGGGGGAGGGGACTTTACGTGAGGGAGAACGGAGAATGTGGGGAGAACAGAAAGTAAATGAAATTAACTGTAGAGAATTTAGAAACTAATTACTTAAAATAGATATTAACATCGTATAACACAAAGTTCATTTCTTCTCTGTAAATTGATTACAACGTTTATCTTACCACAGAGAAAAAGGGAAAACAAAAAAATATATAAAATAACACAACCAGAGAAAAGTTTTATATTATTCTCATGGTCTGCAAAAGAATTTCGATTTTTCTCATTTATTAAATTAATTTTATTAGACAAATAATTTTAAAGAGAGAGAGAGAGAGAGGAGAGAAGAGGAGAGAAGAGAGAGAGAGAGAGGAGAGGGAGATGGGGGAGAGAGAGAGCGGAGAGGAGAGGGGAGAGAGAGAGAGAGGGAGGAGTCAATGCAGACAGAGGAGAGAGAGTTGAGGAGGCAGGAGGAGAGAGCGAGAGAGAGATGAGGAGGGAGATGGGAGAGAGAGTGAGGAGGGAGATGTGGGGGGTGTGAGGAGGGAGGGGGTGAGGAGAGAGAGAGATGAGGAGGCAGATGAGAGGAGAGAGAGAAAGAGAGAGAGATTGTGAGGAGGGAGATGAGGAGGCAGATGAGGAGAGAGAGAGAGAGAGATGAGGAGGGAGATGAGGAGAGAGAGAGAGGGGGTGGGGGAGAGACTTTTTAGAAGTAAAACTACAAATATATTCTCACTATTGGGGAGTTTGAAGAGGAGTTATTCTACGGTAAATTTTGTCACCTATTAAGACCACGGAAAACAACAACAAAAAATGCGATAAAGGTGGTAGATGAAGAGGGGGGGCTACACTGAAGATTTTAATGCAAATGTAGATGCTAGGGGCAAAAAAGTAGCTCCGTCCACAGGTCTTCATCTGCTAACATCGGTTGATTTAACCGAATAGAAGTAAAAAGACGAGGTGGGTCGAAAACAAAAGGATTACTAACGGTTATTAAAGCAGATGAGAGAGGTGACCCTTTTCCGGTTATACCGATTAGGTTAATTAAAACAAAAACAGATGCTAAAAAGGTGGTAACCGAGAGGTAATTATTAATCCTGCTAACTAGAAAACCCGAAAGGTGTGACAAAACAGATGCACGGACACCGACATATGAACTAAAACAAGAGAAATCGCTAGGAATGTATATAATATACCTACGTCCTGCTGTCCCCTCTCCAGCTGCAGTCTTTCCCCTCTTCTGTAGTCTCACGTTAACCAGCGATTCACGTGGGCAGGGTTTTCTAAAATACCAAGTCTGACTTCACCACCCCAGCTTAAGAAGATGGGAAGATATTTATTTTGCGTTTAATTCATATTTATCGTATTACATACATTATATATATATAACGGTATAATACTGATAGCGAAACAAAATTTATACGTATTTTCTCTATTAAGTCACTGAATATTTAAATAATATTGATATAATCCCTTTTTGGTCCGCTGCCCAACTCAGGCTTCTTGTATGAGGATTATTATTATTATATTATTATTATTATTTTATTATTAGGATTATTAGTATTATTTTATTATTATTTTCTTATTATTATTATTATTATTATTATTATTATTATATTATTATTATTATTATTATTATTATTTTTATTATATTATTATTATTATATTATTATTATTATTATTATTATTATTATATTATTATTAAAATGCGATAATCATCTTTAATTTCACACGACGACGCCGATAACAATAACAAAAAATTGAAAATAGCTAAATGAAATAAAATTTTAAAAATAAATATGTAACATTAAACTGGATGCTGTAGCATGCGAATGTTAAACGACATTTGAAAGACGAAATGTTAGCAAAGAAATAACAATAGTAATAGTAAGCACGTGCGCCATACGGTCTTCTGTCGTGCAATTACAACATTATTTATCGTATTCTGTTTTCGAGATGTCGGAATCAGTTATCGCCTGGCTCCATTGGCTAATTTCCCTTTCTTCCATTCAGTGAGGTAGTAGCCGGATACTTTCCTCACCCAGCTTTCAAACGGTGTTGTCGGGGTCCGCTAAACAGCGGAAGATCTGTCGAAGTTCGGGAATAACCGCTGAATCTACAGAGGATGCTGAGCCATTAATGCCAGTGTCGAAATCCTATTTAGTTAGGACTAATTGGCATTACTTAATAATGTCTACGTGTAAGGTGTAAAATCAGGAAGCAGTTCTGTTTGATTTATTCTGGAGAAGCCATTTTAGCCTCGGCAGGTGGCTGCTTTCCTTTAATTCGCTTTATCTCCTGATGAGAGCCGAAAATGGGAGGCAGGACCCACCCATACGTGTATAGCGGGGTTTGGCTAATCGCTTTTTGAAATGGGAAACAAAGATCAAAAGGGTAGGGAATAAAACCTGTATATATCTGTTATGTAGCGGAATCCAGTTGGAGTTGTAGGGGGGTTAATTCCTTTTACGAAGAATGGATACGGATTAACTTCCCTGGGGGCCGCGTGTGTCGTAACGGATGCTGCCTGCCCACTTATAAAAATTAAACTAAACTTCCTACACCTGTGTGTGTGTGGATACAGCGACCTCGGGAGAAGACGGATTCTAAGCTAAATGAATCCGTGGGAAATGTATGGATGTCAGTGGGCAGAGAAGGTACATTTTCTCGAGTTTCTGTGTGTGCCTCCGGTCTCTCGGATGCTCGGGTTCTCTAGAAACAAAACGAAAATTATTGGGGTCTGATCCGAATGGCTTTACACCAGATCTTTTATAAAAACTGTTAACCTCTCACTTTATGTTATAATAATAATAATAATAATAATAATAATAATAATAATAATATGTCTTGGTTGGTTTTTCACGGTTTGAAAACACGTCTTGGAGTGAACAGGCAGAGTAGTTTCGGATAAAATAGGGCTAATTAGCGATTTCGGGAACAACAGACAGGCGGCACGTAGAGCAGCTTCGTTTCCCGGTCCAGACCCGAAGAGCCGATTGATTGGACAGTGTGTTTTTCCGCGACAATGAGAGACATATGTCGGAACACGGGGATACACATGCTGGAGAACAGATGTACTCGGAGAGAGGGGTTGGCCGTAAGGCTGGCTGTATGTGGTAGGGAGGGGAAGAATTCAATTAATTCTCGGATTCAATGGGGCGCGGTATGGACAGATGAAGTCTTTCCAAGCAGTATTTTTTTTTTTTTTTTAACTAATATGGTAAATGGCTGATGAAGCGTGACCGTCAGCATAAGGTTGATTTGTTTATTTTTAACTCTCCTGCCAGGCATAGAACGTTACCACGACGACGACAACAACAGCAAATAATAATATAATAATAATAATAATAAGTAGAAGAAGTAGTAGTAAAGCGACAGTTCGAAAATATACAGTTGCAGCCAAAGTGTGCATTCACCAATGGAATATCCAATATATTGTATATGGTTAATTTGTTATGCCGTATGTTTGACAAAACGTCTTACAGCGACTTTGTTGGGACTTAGAGGAGAAAAGACTTTTTAAAATCGAAATAGTCTCCCCTGAATAATTTATTGGCATCCTTATAATTTTGGACGCCATTGTAAGTTTAAAATATCTCAATAAAATGATTCATTAGCGCTTGCTCTGATTTATTATTTATTATTATTATTATTATTATTATTATTATTATTATTCAACGCTGAGGCTCAAATATGCTTGCACTAGTGAGTAGGACACGGGTGGGTGGGGAAAACGTCATGTACAGGTACCGTTCCTCCACACAAGCAGCCCGACGCCAGAACGTTCTCCAGTCAGAGCTAGAGACTGCCTGCCGTGCCCTGGACTCGCCAGGTGTGATGTGTCTTTCAACACATTTTTAGCCCCTATCATATCTCGCTTCGGTGATGACATTATTTATTTTTTTTCTTTTTAAAGGACTTTGAATTATGGACGGAAATGGGAATTTTTGTCGTTCACGTCTGAGTTAAGGTGTGCGGAGTACACCATCAAGTAACCACCTCTCTCTCTCTCTCTCTCTCTGTACTTCTCTCTGTTCCTCTCTCTCTCTCCATCTCCTCCTCTCTCTCTCTGTCTCTCTCTCTCTCTCTCTTCACTATCTCTCTCTCTCCCCCCTCCCATCTCTCTCTTCTCTCTCTCTCTCCCTCTCTCTCTCTCTCTCTCTCTTCTTCTACTTCTCTCTGTTCCTCTCTCTCTCTCTTCTCTCTTTCTCTGTTCCTCTCTCTCTCTCTCTCTACTTCTCTCTCTCTCTCTCTCTCTCTCTCTCTCTCTCTCTGCTCTCTCCATCTCTCTCTCTCTCTCTGTACTTCTCTCTGTTCCTCTCTCTCTCTCTCTCCGCTTAATTAATTAAATTATATTTTTGTCCCCCCCCCCCTCCCCATAACCTAACCCCTAACCGCTCGGCTTAGGACGAAACTTTGCCGTGCAAACTGAAAGACAGCAATTTCTGGATTGTCAAGGAAACGAAAACTGCTAGCGTGCAGTCTGTCAGTCTGTCCTCCTCTCTGGCAAGATCCTCCGTCGTCTTTGTGTCCCGGTGACACGGAGAATGTCCAGATACGGTCACTCTCCGTATGGGCCCCGGTGCCGGCTCCTACCTCCATTCTGGGTCCGGAACACTTCACTAACTCTTAATGAAAACTGACTGGGACCCCTTTTCTTCTGGCGTTGGGGGGACAGGGGGACGGACGTTCGTAAAACGTTCTATGTAACTTCTGGAGGGAGCAGACGACATCCGACCGCCGCCGCCAGTTTCATTAGAAAACATTTCACACAAACTTCGATGAAAGCAGACGACATCTGATTGCCTCCGTTCCGGGTTTGTGTTTTTTTTTTTTTTAACAGAGTCTTTGATAAAATGTACAAACCATTCAATCGGGTGTCGCTGAGTGCTTCCTGAGTAAGGGACGACAGCCAGGTGTCGTCTGCATTTAAGGAAAAAGGCCAACTCAAACTACAGATGGCCCGACTACCACAGCGAAGAGTGGGTGGGGTTCCGAGCTTGGGTCTGTCCGTCGCTTCTTTACCTTACTGCAGTACACCTACCTAGCTCACCTGTACACTGCCAACTGATTACAGGTGCTACCATCAGCGCTGGTTCGTCTACAGCGGATGCTCCCTTTACTTTATCATTCATCTCAATCTGTTGAGCATTATCGGAAAACAAGCAAGTGTGTGTGCGTCTGTCCGTCCCTCTGTCCGTCCGTCCGTCCGTCTGTCTGTCTGTCCCTCTGTCCGTCCGTCTGTCTGTCTGTCTCTCTGTCCGACTGTCTGTTTGTCTTCCTCTCTGTCTGTCTGTCCGTCTGTTTGTCTGTCTGTTTGTCCCTCTGTCCGTCTGTCTGTTTGTCCCTCTGTCCGTCTGTTTGTCTTCCTCTCTGTCTGTCTGTCTGTCCCTCTGTCCGTCTGTTTGTGTGTGTCTGTTTGTCTTCCTCTCTGTCTGTCTGTCTTTCTCTGTTTGTCTGTCTGTCCGTCTGTCTCTCTGTCCGTCTGTCTCTCTGTCTGTTTGTCCCTCTGTCCGTCTGTTTGTCCCTCTGTCCGTCTGTTTGTCTTCCTCTCTGTCTGTCTGTCTGTCCGTCTGTCTCTCTGTCCGTCTGTCTCTCTGTCTGTTTGTCCCTCTGTCCGTCTGTTTGTCTCTCTGTCCGTCTGTCTCTCTGTCTGTTTGTCCCTCTGTCCGTCTGTTTGTCTTCCTCTCTGTCTGTCTGTCTTTCTCTGTTTGTCTGTCTGTCCGTCTGTCTCTCTGTCCGTCTGTCTGTTTGTCCCTCTGTCCGTCTGTTTGTCTGTGTGTGTGTGTGTGTATGTGTGTCTGTCCGTCTGTCTGTCCGTCTGTCTGTGTGTCTGTCCGTGTTTGTCTGTGTGCGTGCGTCTGTCTGTCCGTCTGTCCGTCCGTCTGTCCCTCTGTCCGTCTGTTTGTCTTCCTCTCTGTCTGTCTGTCTTTCTCTGTTTGTCTGTGTGTGTGTGTCTGTGTGTCCATCTGTCCGTCTGTTTGTCTTCCTCTCTGTCTGTCTGTCTTTCTCTGTCCGTCTGTCTGTCTGTGTGCTGTGTGCGTCGTCTGTCCGTCTGTCTGTCCGTCTGTCTCTCTGTCCGTCTGTCTGTTTGTCCCTCTGTCCGTCTGTCTGTGTGTCTTCCTCTCTGTCTGTCTGTCTGTGTGTCTGTGTGTGTTAAAAAATTGTAAAAGCTTTTAGTATAATTTATAACTCTAAAAATCCGAACTCGCTGTCGGGGAAGAGTTAACGGGTATCACCGTGCCACCAGTGTAACGTGACTACACCAATCTGACAGCAGCGTATATACACGGCGAGGCAAATTAGGGACAAATTTGGGTCCCATGTTTTTCGACACCAAGATTATATTGAAATCGAATATATATATATATTTTTTTTTTTTTTAAAAAAACCCCAAAATGGCCAGCCGGTGCTTTTGTAAGTAGAGACTGGGTAAAAAAAGACAGTGTCTGGTCGCGACTTGGTTTCTGTGGAAATATATTTTTGAAAATTAAACAACTCGATTAAAGAGAAAACTTACAAACAGACAGACGGTTTACCTACATCTCCCACTGGTCGCTGTGTAACCCTGTCTGTTCTCCCTACAGTCTCTCTCTCTCTCTCTCCATCTCATCTAGACTTTTTACCAGGTACAATCACTTGTTACCTGCAGGCACAGAAAATAAAGCTTCTTTATCACTCGCGCTTTCGCATTCTTTATTTTAATAACGATACACTACTAGTTTATTTGTATCTATTTGCCTGGCTACTGTGCACCTGATGCAGTAGCTGTCTGCTGTATTTACAACTGTCTCTTTATTTCTCTCTTTTTATTTGTCAATTAATTGCTTTTATTTATTTATGTATCTGCCACCAGTTAATTAACCCGTCCTCTTATTTGTTTGTTTACCTGTCTATCTCTTCGGTGTTTAATTTATATTTCTCTTCATCACTCCACCATTTGCTATTTGTTCATCCAGATCAGAACCTGTCCGATCCTGATTTTATTCCGACGGGAACTTGCTCCCATCTGCTTTCCGTGCCATTAGAACCTCTCTCCGCTGCTGCTTCTTCTTCCGATATTATTATTATTATTATTATTATTATTTATTATTATATATTATTATTATTATTATTATTATTATTATTACGACTAGTAATATTTATCAACGTATTTATTTATTTTCAATAATTTGGAACTTATTTCAATCGAAATAAGAAAGATGTTTTAACGGGTCCCGAACTAAGGCCCCTGGTGGGAGGGGGAGGAGGTATCCGACCTCCTCTGCTCTATTTAGCTGTCCGTCGGACCCTTAATGACGCCCCTGTTATTTCCGGTCCCGATCGCACGTTTGCACGTGAAGCCCTGCGTCTATTTCCAGACCTGCGCATAGGTACACAACGTAAGCCACCTGGCTGAAATTAGTTAATGAAACCTACAAACTGGCTGGTGGAACCCACCCCCCCCGAAGTTTAACCTTCCTTTACCTGATTTTTGCCAACTAGGTCCACGTGGGGCTGCCAAAAATTGGCACCAGGCTGATACAGCGCCTCAACAATCGGGACGATTAAGAAAATAGCAACTTTCCGTTTTTTCTTTGTTTCTTTTACGGCAGAAAAAAGAAAAAAAGGTATCGTTTGTTTTGTTTCCAGTCACCGTGAAGACAGGTGTTGTACCGGCGTTTGTAAATAGCTACATATGCGAAGAAGCAACAATAACATGCATCTCTTCCGGCTCCTGTATACCTACCTGTCTCTCATTACCATTTCTCGTTTTATTCAGTTCTTCGTCTAACAGCAGGTGAAATTCGCAATTCCACCAAACCGAATTCCACGTTTGTCTGCCTACTATTTGTATAGGGGCTCGTTTATAACAGTCGTGTGTAGACAGTGGTAACAGGGCTATTCTTTTAACTCTGGGGCGTAGTTCATAGTATAGTGCCTGAGACCTTTCTTATTGCATCTTTGGTATCCGGGATGCCGGTTTACCGAACTTCGTTTAGAGTAAGTTTAATAATAATAATAAAATAATATAATATATAATAATAATATAATAATAATAATAATAATATAATAATAATGATTGATGATGATGATGATGATGATGATGATACTAATAATAATAATAATAATAATAATAATAATAATACTATATATATAATAATAATAATAATAATAGTTTGAAAAAGAAAGGACCAAACAGAAATGATTAATATTGTTTCATACACACACACACACACACACACACACACACACTACAAGAATAGAAAAGGAATTCTGCACCTTAATACAGCAAATGGTGCCACCTTTTGTCCCGTTAGCATCGCTATTCCTGAATACTCCCAGGAGAATCAATCACGTTACGTATATTCTGCATTCTTAGTACCCTGTTTAGACAGTCGCTATTTGTTGTTGTTGCTGTTCTTCTTCTTCTCATCCTTGAAAACCAGATGGTATTTTTTTAAAAAAAAAAGGTGTCATCGGTGTTCTTGCTTTACCAATTTAGGAGAAGATTCGCGGTAGAAGTCAGGCAAATCGTTCGGGTCTCCCTCCGCGCCGACAGACAGGTTCTGTTCTGTCAATGACCCCCCCCCCCCCCCCCCCCCTGCCTCAGTCTTATGCTTATTTCGGAATCTCGGACGGTTTTAAATACAACCCCCTTCGAGTCAGAGATCAGGGTCGATGGGCCCCCAGCCACAAACGAGACCTTTCGGACGTTTCCTAAACACCGCCCTATGCACCCAGCGGTGGGTGGGGACCTGTTTGTGCTAAAGCGAGGCTGGGTTGTTCACGAGAAGATTGTTGTTTTAAAGACAGAAAGAAATTCCCAGTTGACAGGCGGTGGAGTTTTCCCTTCCGGGTCGTTTACAAGCAGTACGTACTGTTATGCGGACGCGAAATGGGAGAAGGAGAGATAAATGCAGCGCTAGGCCTCCTCCAACTGTACTTACCCGGAGAGAAGAAGCCCGAGCAACTAATTGGTATCACGGGTGCCCCGCGGAACGGACTGCATCCGGAACTTCGACTGGCACTACACCCAGGGAGAAGTGCGTGCGGGTGGGAAATAAATCATCTAACACCGACTGAGTGAACGCAGCCGTTTGTCGCTGATCTAAGCAAATCAAGCCCCCATCACAGTTCATAGTTCGTTGAAGATGCAAGCGTACATTTAAAAAAAGAAAGAATTCCAAATGTATTTAATTAACCCTTGTCTGGGCCCCCTCGGGGGTGCCTATAACCGAAATGTTTCTGACATCTGCATCTTATTGTTATTGTTTTTGTGTTTTTTTTCTCTTCTTTCTCGAGATTCCCCTCCCCTCGTTTCCTTTTCCGTCGTTGTCATTTTACATAGATGTCTCCGTCCCGGGAACACGCCCACTTTTCCAACATCCGTAAATCTACACTGGAGGGTAAAGCAGATTTTTATTTCGAGTCTGCAGAAGAGTAGCTTGTGAATATTAAAAAGCTTGCCAAATCTAAAAGCACTGTTTCACCATTAGAATTTTGACGCGGAAGTCTCTCTCCATAGAAATATCTTCTTTTGGTGGTTGATAAAACAGTTACATTGGTGAATCCGCAATATATTCTCCCTTATTGGCTTTAAGTCACTCGGTAGCGATTCAGTAGAATTTGTACCAACCTCCTCGCGATAGGGAGGCGCTGGAAACTTTTGAGAAAACGCTGTAATTTCACATCGCAGGCCAAAGGACAACCAACTGCGGGCAGGCGGATAACTTTTGTGGACACCTTCAGACCAAATTCAAACTTTTAAAAAGAGCGCTTCGTTCACCGTATTCCTCGAAGATGCACCCGTGATCAAACGAGGTGACGGCAGCAGCAGCAGCAGCAGCAGATGCTAGGTTATTTCCACTGTTTGGTAGACAAGAAAGTTACGGCCACTGCGAGTAGTTCGGTGAAAATGCGAGAGCGAGAGGTTTACTTCACTTTCCCGGTCCAGAAGTAACGACAAACGCGCTCACATCATACATCTTCATTCGAATAGATTTTCCGGTCGTTAAACAAAATATTTATCTATACTGTTTGCTTATTAGGAAATTGCGTTGTACAAGATTATCTTTGTTTGCTAGACAATTGAGCCAATATTTTTGTTATTGTTTTTTTTTTTCCTGTTTAAACTTGTAAAAAAATAAAGCAAAATGTTTTGTATCTAGGTAATCAATAGTGCTCACCTGGTTAGTTATTTAATACATAACTGGAACGAGAACCGCACGACATTGCTGGATTATGAGCAAAAATATTAAAGGATAAACATAAATGCCATTCGAGCAAAATGACAATTAAGTCCTTGTTTGTTCACTAGATTTGCAGTTATGTATATGTCATAAAACCACAGGTAAAAATGTACTATAAAATCACAGGTCAACTCAGATGATTACAAGACAAAAAAGCTATAAAATGAAAGGTGAAGTTATACTTTAAAACACAACAACGGTTATTAAATAAATACAGATACAGTTCTCATAAAAACATAGGTAAAGTGATATATAAAACACAAGTAAAGTTATACCAAACACACAGTTCTAAAGTTATGCTACAGACACAGATGTAGTTCTCATAAAGCCACAGGTAAAGTTATGCCATAAACACAGATGCAGTTCTCATAAAGCCACAGGTAAAGTTATGCCATAAACACAGATGTAGTTCTCATAAAGCCACAGGTAAAGTTATGCCATAAACACAGATGTAGTTCTCATAAAACCACAGGTAAACTTATGCCATAAACACAGATGTAGTTCTCATAAAACCACAGGTAAAGTTATGCCATAAACACAGATGTAGTTCTCATAAAGCCACAGGTAAAGTTATGCCATAAACACAGATGTAGTTCTCATAAAGCTACAGGTAAAGTTATGCCATAAACACAGATGCAGTTCTCATAAAACCACAGGTAAAGTTATGCCATAAACACAGATGCAGTTCTCATAAAACCACAGGTAAAGTTATGCCATAAACACAGATGTAGTTCTCAAAAAACTGCAGGTAAAGTTATGCCATAAACACAGATGCAGTTCTCATAAAACCACAGGTAAAGTTATGCCATAAACACAGATGTAGTTCTCATAAAGCCACAGGTAAAGTTATGCCATAAACACAGATGCAGTTCTCATAAAACCACAGGTAAAGTTATGCCATAAACACAGATGTAGTTCTCAAAAAACTACAGGTAAAGTTATGCCATAAACACAGATGCAGTTCTCATAAAACACAAGTGATATGATATTAAAAAAGGCATAGTCATAAAATCATAGGTAAGATTATTATTCACCTACTAATTCCTGGTACACTAAAGACGTTGCTGTATATTCTGACATCTCATTTTATTTGCTATCGGTTTGTTGCCTTCAGCGACAGGTTACTTAGCTACTACGTGCTATCTCCACGTGGCAATAATGAGTCTATTTCTGGCTATAATTCGGTTTTGGGAGTCGTGGAATTTGTCTGAAAAGTTCCTCGTTTGACAATAGGATATATATATATTTTTTTTTCCCCCATGGACATCAGATAAGGGATAAAAGATAAATAAAGAGATTCTTGCCAGAGCGAAGTAATCGATAGAGAGCCCCGATCTATACCAGTCACCTGAGAGATGTAGATTTAAGAATTGCTGTTGAGGTTTGTTTTTTTTTTCCCTTCTTTCCATGTTTTACCTTTCCTTCTTCTTCTTTTTTTTTTCTTTCCACCCGACCCCCTTTCCTCCCGCCTCCGCCACCAGGTTATTCGGGACGAAGTGTGCGAAGTGCAGCCAGGGCTTCAGTAAGAACGACTTCGTGATGCGAGCCAAGGCGAAGATTTACCATATAGATTGCTTCCGGTGCGTGGCTTGTAGCCGCCAGCTAATCCCCGGAGACGAATTCGCGCTGCGAGACGACGGACTCTTCTGTAAAATGGACCACGATGTCGTGGAGCGAGCCTCCACCACCCAGAACGGAACGGATACCAATGGGAACAATACCCAGACGAACTCCCATTCCAACAGCAATAGCAATAACAATAACGACTCTCGGGTCGGTCAGGCCCTACAGATGGCAGGTGAGTGGGCGTTACGTCATCGGTCGTTTTACTGTGGCCGAAGGAACGTCGGGACCTGGTAGATTCTTGGTCGCCAGTTCTGCTGTGAATGATGGCGATGGCGATGACTTTTAACTGTTAGCCGGGGTGTTGTTGTTGTTTTTTTGTGCGGCAAGCCAGTTACGTCACTACTTTGTGTGTGTGTGTGTGCGTGCGTCGTTCCCATTACGTAACGATTATATGTGTAGAAGAGGTCTAGCGTAATCAGTGACTGTGTGGAAAGGCGTTCTTACGTAATCACTTTCTGTGTTGAAACCTTTAACTGCTCATTGTGGCACCGACACACACACACACACACAAATAAAAGGTGTGTGGGAAACCTTCTCATTTTCTGTACGTTAGGCGCAGACATTTACCGGATTAGAGATTTATGCGTAAATCTGTTGTTGTTGTTTTTTTTTCTTTCTTCCTCCCGTTTTGTTAATATCCCGACGGCAATACCTGTTGTGTTATTATTAGAAGGTGTAACTAGAACCTCGTGTAGATAAGTAACTACACACAGATAGCAGCATGTAGTTAGTTATTTATGTGTGTGTGTCTGCGTGTGAGTGGTGCAACAAGTCTGCTAACCCGAACGGATTTAACAGGACTTTATGTAAATAAGTAACTACACAAGGAAGAACTGTAGTTACTTATATTTACATGTATATATATATATATCATGAGCTCGGCTGTTTGTTTATTGGAACAGATTTAACATGTAAATAAGTGACTACACACACAAAGGATGTGGCTCTGTGTGTGGGTGTGTCTGTTTAGATAGATGCACAAATGGATGGCGAGTAAGAAGTCTTATACTAAGACAAGAAAAGAGGAATTATCTTATGTATGAGAAAGGCCCAGAAAAAAGGGGCATTTCTTTAGTGAATAATTGTTAAAATTTAGTTAACTTCTATTTATTCCAGTCAACGTTTTTTTCTCATTTTTTGTTTTTGTTTTTTGTTTTTTTGTTTTTTTTTACGGTGGAAATGAAAGACGTATAGGTATAGATTATGGTGGATAACTCTCTGATCAGTCTTACCCGTGTAGAAGAAACAACAACAATAGAAAAAAGGGATCTAAAGGATAAAGAGAATACATTAGAGAGACTTAAAGCGAGGAGACGGCGCAGTGTGAAGGTAATAGCTCGTAATTAAATTATAGTGGTACAGTACAGACCGAATTATACAGATACGACAGATGGATGCATGCCCTACTTTAATGGACGAGATCTTGTTTTAATGAACTCCCAAGACTTTCGCAGAGTTGCCTGGCTATAGTGTGAAGTTAAACGAGAATAAGAACACCATATTTTGTTTTTGATTCTGTGTGTTTCTTCCTTTGTTATAGCGGAAGGTTTTGATGGACGGGGGGTGTAAAATATTCGCTTGTATTCCTACTCGAGTCTGCTGGATAAGTCGGCTCGGCAGAGCTGGTGCATAGATAATCGGGAAACTGTCACTGGTTCTTCGAGAGACTGTCCTGTGATCGTATTATTATTATTATTATTATTATTATTATTATTATTATTTATATTATTATTATTATTATTATTAGTTTATTTATTTTTAATTGCTAACCTTTAAGTTTGTAGAAGTAGGAAAAAAAATAATAGAAGGGAGAGAATGAGAGAGGAAGGGAGGAGAAGATGCTATAAAAATAAAAAAAACGTTTTTATAAATAGTTACCTTTGTTACCTGTTAGAGGGGACCGTCTTTACAAACCGGTGGGCCGTTCACATATCTCCGTCTTGTCCCTCTTCCGGTTTCTCTTCGGGTGATTCACCTGTTGTCACAGGTGAGCGACAGAACGGGGGATATCCAAAAACAATAGACCGTTTATTCGCACTCGACGTAAATCGAACGTTGGCAATTAGAGGCGGTCAAATGGCACAGAAAAAAAACAGGTGCGTCGTCTTGGTTCTACGTGTTTGTGTCCAATAAATAATCTGAAGTATTTATTATTATTATTATTATTATATTATTATATTATTATTATTATTATTATTATTATTATTATTATTATTATGTTTGTTGTTTGTTGTTTTGTTGTTGTTATTATTATTATTAACTTCTCATTTACTCACTGCATTTAATTTTTAACAAGTACATCTAGATTTCAGTATAATAGGTCTACAAACAGCAGCTTGGGCTAAGACTTACAGACGTTCAAATGAAACCGGGCCTAAAATGGCACAGCCGTAATGGTATCCGGCCTGTTTTTATTTCAACGTCCTCAACACTCTTCATTCTATGGAAATATTTACCACTAGGTCTGTAAAACTTTGTTTACACCGACCAGGAGACACCGGGCAGTAAGTTGATTCATAAAACCTCCTTTCGTCCATGGTCAGCATTAACTATATCACCGAGACTCGGCTTCCCCTATTTCCGAAACGTCTATGCCAAGCCATTCGCCCAGCCAGTCATCTACCTGGGCGGTTCTGTCCAAACCCGTTCTCCGATGCCTAATTTGATTTTAATTTTTTTTCATTTTAGTTAAGATATTCAGATTAGTTTCCCAGGAACAAACAGCTATTCTCTTAAACTACTTTATTTATGCGATTAATCGAAATGCTTCTCTCTCTCTCTCTCTCTCTCTTTTTTTCCGTTTTAGATACAGTTTTCCATTACTTCATGCGTCGGCCTCGTGTATATACAGACGAGGCCAAAAGTTTGCATCTTTCTAGAAATAGGGATGACAGAATCTGTCTCGAAATCAGGCTGTTGCATAACTCGACACTGGACCCATGACCACTTCTAATGGAGTCGGTCGGGTTCGTTGCCATAGTAATTAGTTAGGTTGGTTCGGATATCGGATTGTCGCACTTCTCAATAGCGGTCATCATTCACCCCCCCTCCATTTTAAGTACTAGAAAAAACTACGGAGCGCCAGGGTAACCATAGCGCAGCTATTACGCAAACGAAGCGGAAAGTCAGAAAATTCTTGGGTGGTAGAGAACTCTCGGTCCCATCAACGGCTAGTGGGGCCAGGCGGAAGTATTCCTGGTACCAACCGACGGGTGTTGTGTCAGCGTCGGGGTTCGAATCTCGCTGCTGGGGAGAAGAAGGGATGGGGGACAGGACGAGTCGCCAAAAGGATATTTCTGCTATAACTCCAAGGCTTCCGCAAAAATGGAAAGAACGGAAATGAATATCGACGCTTTTGTTGCTGTTATTGTTGTTGTTTGCATTTTAGGATAGTGCTGGAGTTTCCCGGCGGCCAGAGTTCCGAGGGCCAGGGGCGCGGAGGTTCGACTCCTAGGCGACCTAATCTTAATCATTATATTAGCTCCGTCTACACACGTCAGTATTCAGTAGGCCAGGGTCCGGAACCGACCAGAGACACATCTAGATGTTGGACTGTTTACCTGGACTGCTGCTAAAACGTGCTAACCTATGATACCTTAACATTCACGGATCCGGCGCCATATATATATATATATATATATATATTTTTTTTTTTTTTTAAAAAGAAAATATAAAGTAATTTTCACTAAAGAAGGGAATCGTATTAATTCCAGTAATTCTAAGTAACTTAACAGGCTGGGACGGGCCTCGATTTACTTTCTCTCCGTCGCTAGTCGTTCAGAAATCTGTTTACTGATGCTGGGTGGGGGGGGGGGAGGGATCAAGATAGATATATAATAGAACTCTTCTTCTTACCTGTGCACCAAGAGATCTTATTTCACGGTGCACACATACAAGGAACAGCCGCTGTTTCAGCCAGTTTCTCTCCATCTCTCTCTCCCTCCCTCCTCCCTCCCTCATCTCTCTCTCTCCTCTCTCCCCCTCTCGTCTCCTCTCTCCCCCATCTCATCTCTTTCCTCTCCCCCATCTCATCCTCTCTCCTCTCTCTCTCTCCCTCTCTCCTCTCCCCCATCTCATCTCTCCCCCCCCACATCTCATCTCTCTCTCCTCTCTCTCCATCTCTCTCTCTCTCTCCTCTCTCTCTCTCTGTATATAACTGGGCGGCCTGGTCTCTATCTCGGTCTCTACCAGTCTGGTAGGCACACATCGTCAACATACAGGCAGACGGAATAGGCGGGCATCGTTAGCATCAATCGGTAACATTCTAGAAGAGTCTGCCGACCTCTGACGTTCCGTTAGCAATTTGTGAAAATTCTATGGAATATCTTATTTCTTCTTATTATTTATTTGATTTGCCTCCTCAAAGTTTCTTCTTTTTTTTAGAAATTACGGTTAGTTCCTTTGCTTGTGTTCGATGAAACCTTTTCCTATTCATTTAACAGCTTTCACATCCAATCCTGTTGTCGGCGGATATCTAATAAGCCCCAACCCTGCCACTGTCCCCGTCTTCCCCTTCCCCAAACGAATCCAGCCAACATCGCTATTTAATACCTGTGAAAATTACCTGCTTAGATTATATTAGATTATCGTCCTTTCCTTCAGTGAAATGATATTTCTGTTGTATTTTAAAACCACAAAATCCCATGCTTTATTATTATTATTATTATTATTATCATTATTATTATGATTATTATTATTATTATTTTATATTATTATTATTATTATTATTTTATTAATTATTATTTATTATTATTATTATTATTATTATTATTATTATTATTATATTATTATTATTATTATTATTATTATTATTATTATTATTATTATTATTATTATTATTATTATTATTATATTATTATTCGCTGCACTGAAAATTCCAAAACAAAAAAAGTAACAGGACACCAGCTTTTAATATATTTTATTAAACGATTGAACAGTTTTTAATCTATCTCTCTCTCTCCTCATCTCTCTGTCTCTCTCTCCTCTCTCTCTCTCTCTCTCTCTCTCATCAAATATATGTCGTATCTCCAGGGCTCAAATAAACACTCGCATTCGTCATTTTCCTCGAAATGCAGACTATCATCTACCCCTGCAGCAGCGGGTACGTAAAGTATATATCGCACCCTCAAGTCCTTGCGCTATAATACGTAAATAGAAGTCTTCAACATATGTATCTGAAACATCATTTTGTTTCGCCCTGAGGGATTACTGGGTGGGTGGGTGTGCAGGAAGAAGCTTCCCTGTGTTTATAAAAGTAAAGTATCATAATCAATTTTCTCCTAAAGAACACGAATGTCTTTTATTAATTGTCCGAGTAGCTACCACACGCGCTCACAGATCAGCCAGCTCTTTCTGGCGATGCTTCCAATCGGGGAGTTGCCTTTTAAAGAGAAAATCGTTGAGAAGGAAGTTTGTGGACGCCGTCCGCCCGATGACCGAGAGGTCCGAGCTGGAGCCGGTCCGCCATTTGGGAAATCCAACTGCCCGGAAGAAAGTGCCGGTGCAGGTGAGACGGCTCGTGCGGTGAGGAAGTCACCTGACGCCGTCCGTCCACCCGGGCTCGAACGTCCAAACCGCTGTTAAGTGATGCGAGAGGAGGATCTAATTTCGGTGCATGAAGATAACGATCTGCCAATATTCGCCCGACTTTTTTTCTGTTCATTGGCAGGTGTTAGGGGTGGGGAAAGGGTCTAAGCATAGCAGCCATCACCAGTCTAGCGTCACCTTTCCTTCTTACTGCACGCAGAAATAATAATTTAAAAGCACTGCTATACTGATTATTTCATTGATCTATTTATTTATATGTTTCCACAATAAGCAACACCACAGAAGATATTCCGCTAAATGCTATATAAATATACCCCCTTAATTATTATTCAGTTTGTGTACTTGTTAGCTTAAATTTAACAAAACAAATTTATGGTTACGATTAAAGAAATCGTAGAAATAGAATTGCGAATGCATTTATTTATTTATTTACTTACTTACATCTCAAATCCAATATACACATAGTTACTCGTCAGCAATATTTTAAAACTTAATGTTTGAGGAGAAGAGCGCCAGCTATCGTCCAAAAATAGCAACATCGGAGGGAAGAGTCGGTAGAAATTTATCACTTGTTAAACTATGTAGCTGCTACGTCTCTGTTTTCTCCGGCCTGCATGTCGCCACTCAGGTACACAGATTCTGTGGCTGCAACCAGAATTTAACTTGAACTCATCTTTAAGTTTTATAGTTCAACTATTTTGTATACATTTCTACGGACGCACAGACGTGTGAAAATGTGTGTGTGTGGTGTTGTGTGTGTGTTGTGTGTGTGTGGTGTGGTGTGTGTGTGGTGTGTTGTGTGTGTTGTGTGTGGTGTGTGTGTGGTGTGTGGTGCGTGTGTGCGCTCTTTAACTTAAAAAAAAGAGAAAAATATGATTGGGGAATGAAAAGCAACCCTACCTGTTTTCAGAAACATTTTTTGTAATTACAGACTTTAAATACTTTACAGGTAATGTGGTGTTTTTCCTGAATTCGTATCAAATGTTGCTACCTTAAAACTTTAGACTGTTTTTTATTTTCTTTCAAAAGATTTCAACAGCTTACAGGAAATAACGTTAGAATATAAATATAGAGAGAGGCAAATTTTGTGTTTACGCTCTCTTTTTTGTTCTTTCTT
>JACATO010002370.1:0-12691 GCA_018389105.1 Nautilus pompilius
GATTTCCGAGATCTCTCCTGTGGATGCAGTTCTCCCAGTTTGAGGTATGAAAGCTGTTATCTGTTCCTAGTTTACATCTGACGAAATTCTGCTGGAGATCTTCACGATTTCCTCCTGTATTTAAGTGTCTGCTGCTACGGTGGAGAGAAACAGAAAAGGCTCCTTTATTTCTGTCGAGGTTTGTGTCCCTCAACTTTCTGGGGAATCGGCCCCTGGACATTTTACCTCTTATCTATTTAGGGGAAACCGGTGAGAATTCCAGCGGAGGTCAGAGGTCGGGAACTGACGATACATTACATTGAGAAAACCTCGGGGCTTGTTAACATTATTATTATTATTATTATTATTATTATTATTATTATTATTATATTATTATTATTATTGGTTGTTGTTGGTTGTTGTTAATAGTTTATCGATCTACCGACGATGAACTGATTTATTGGTGAATCACTTGTCTACGGCAGAATATTCCTCAGCCGATCGATCGATCGATCAGTCCGTCAATAACCGATGATATTCGATCTGTTACAGACCGGGGCTACAGTTCAGCGACAGGGCTCAACTTTGGTACCGTCTGTACAGTGACTGGGGTCAGTGGAGGTCATGGACCTCAGCAGCTGAGACCTGCAGGGACGAGGGAGGGACCCTGATCTCCTCAAACTCTCCCCCCAGAAGAGAACTGGTCGACTCCCTCATCAGGGAACACAGAACAGGTGAGTGTAAGGAGACTGTTTCTTTGCTAGGATACCGCCTCAGGGTATCTGCTCTACGCCACCCACTCACATGATTGACAGGTGAGAACGGGAATGGGCGGGGTCGGCGACATTTGTTTGTTGCTCAATATAAACTAATGTCTGTTGTCATGGTAACAGTTGTTTTCTTGTTTTCAGGGTGGCCTGGGTCGGTTGTCGTAAGGAGGCAGGAAGATGGGTCTGGTCTGACGGTACAGAGGTGGACGGGACCGAATGGGGGCCAGGTGACCCTCGTGGTGACTGTTGTTATCAGTATCGATCTCAGCTGTGGGGTCAGTCCTGTTCTTATCCCGAACCTTTTATTTGTGAGCTGCTGCCGTAGTCCGCCCCACAACCATCGTCCTGGTCTCCCTCAGGAACACAAACGGTCCCCTTGTTCTCCCCTTATTTACCCTGACCCCACAAAGACTAGGAAAAGGGGAATAAATAATAAAGTGAGGTAACAATCGAGTCGTCGTCGTCGTTCTCTTTACATCTCCGTTGTTGTTATCGTCACGATGACGAGAGAACCTGGTCATCCTCCCTCGGTCGACACCGGAAGGGGCCAGTGGCCTTGGTCTGGGCACGTGCCCGTAAGCAGGGGCAGCTGTTCGGTGGGTGAACTGGAAGTTTTGACCGACTTCCGGGGACAGAAGATGTACAGCAGCTGATGTCTCCCTCCGTCCGACTGGAGGGGATATGGACCTGGGTAGAAATTAGGGCGGAAACCCCTAAATATCTGGCTGGGGACGTTCACCTTGTCACTGCTAATCTGCGGGGTCACGTGTAAGCGAGCTGCACTAATCCCTCTGCAAAACTTCCTTATATCTGCCCCTTTATGATTGTACAGCTACATCCGTCTGTCGCCACCATGACAGGTAATAATCCAGGTGGTGTCACGTGGTCTAAGAGCTGACTTACAGCAGCCGTACAGGTGAGTTCTCCTCCTCCTGACAGTTTCGTCACATCTCGTTTACCTGGTGATTTCTACCTTTTAACCAAACCCTAATTCCTACCCTCCCCTTTATGTCCTCATTACAGGGATCTACGATTTCCCCCTCTTTTCAAGAAACTTAATTCGGCTAAATACAACGTTCATGGATCCCTAAAGACAGGAAGGGGCCACTCAGCTTTCTGTCTTCTCCTCTCTCTCTTCCTTTGTCTGTTTGTTAATTTCCCTCTTTTCCTGTATCTTTATGTCCTTTTTCTTCACCTTCCCCTCTTCCTTTCCTTATTTCTCTACTTTCTCTATTCCCCTTCTCATCTCCCTCCTTTTCTCTTCTTTTCCCTTTTCTATCTTTCTTCTCTTTATTCCTCTCTCTCCTCCGTCTATGTTTTTCCCTTTCTCTCTACTTTCCCTATTTTCCTCTCTTCCCCCTCCTCTAATTATCCATAACGTGTGAGACAGTGATGAAGTCGGCCCCTCTTACAAACTGACAGGTTTCCAGAATATTTCATCCCTAATTACTCTCTGTGTGGCTCACGGCTTTAAAACCTTGAAATAAGGACACAGGTGAGACAGTTTACCTCACCTGCCATTGAGAACGAAACAGCAGCACTTATTTTATAACCTCAAGTATATTAATTATCGGCTCTCGCTCACAGGAGAGTTTACCTGACTGTTACAGGTGAGACAGGTATTCCAACTTGATTAGAATGAGAGAAACATTAGACACAGATAAAGGAAACGTTCTGAGAGAATCAGGACTGGAATACGACAAAACCCCTCCCGATCAGTGTATTTGCGGTGTCTAGTAATATAATGGAGGGAGTCAGGTGTTTGGTCGGTCAGCGGATCTGCTGAAGATCAGTTTCCGAAGCCGGACGGTCACAGACAGGTGACCTCAATGGAAGACCCCGATAGTAGAACTGACCGGCTCAGTTTTGGCACTAAACTAAACTACAGCCACTGAAATCAGTTAATGGGGGGGGCTACAGTGGTGACAGAAACCAGTAGGGAATTTATTGTTTTCTAGTTACCTTCTAACTGATCATCAGAGAAAGAAGGGAGCAGAGATGAGACTGACCCCTATTTAGCTCCACCTGGTGACACCTTTCCGAGAAAAGGGCTGATTTTATTAATGCAGAAACTTGTCTCTGTTTCGATGAACAAAACCAAAATATTCGCTAATTCGAATCCTTTAACATTTCCTCCCTCAATCATCTGGGATATCAAACATGGCCGGCCGTACCCATCCCCTAATTCTGCTTGTTTTCCTGAAATCTGTGTGATCCCTAACCTCTCTCGTGCTGGAATGATTCTCCGTACAGTTCCAGCCTCCGACCTCCAGGGGGGTCACGACCCCCAGTTGGAGAACCACTGGGTAGCGTAAAGAATACAGGGTCGAGTCGACCAGTCCGCTTGACAGGCGACACTTTGGAATACCCGGCTGATTAACGAGGCTTAGGCCGACTACGGCAAAGGTTAACCGTGCACGTGTGAACCGTCGATTATGCCGAGTGTCCCCTAGTAAGGCCCTATAGTTATATATATGTAATATTCCGATTGTTTGAAGCTTGATGGATCTCCTGTTAATAGTTTTCTGCATCTTTATGGACGTGAAGCTACAACAAGGAAACTGATGTACAAACATCTACTTCATCCGGGTCTCATCTCCCTTTATTTGGACTCACAGATTTGGAAACATTTCCAATCATTTTCATTAAAATCAAAGACAAAAGAATTTTTACCTTCCTATTATTTACGGATTCTCTTACTGATCAGGAGAATAATTTGTGTTGACAATTCTTCGTACCATCCATTTTGAAGGCCCCTTATTGTTCCTTTTCTCGAAATGTGACGGAATAATATTTCTAAATGTCGTTTCCACGTTACTCAGTCTCTTCTGTATCAGAAATAATAACGGTCGGTCAAATAACCGACAACCAGGTTTGTTTGTTTAACGATGTAAACCATCTTCAGCAGCCGGAAGATACCAACAGCTGATCCTTTGTTAAGGGAGGTAACGTGGAAAAAAGAAGATATTACCCACACGTCCTTCGATAGCAGGCATTAAAGGGTTAATTGTTTGGTTGTTTCATGTAAACAACCATTTCACCTGCAAAGATGGGCGATTAAACCGATGATTTCGGGGAAGATGTAAAACTGTGGAGTTTACACCCAGAGAGTTTTGATGATGTAAACGATTCCTTTGTTTTTTCTTATTCTTAATAAAAATCTGGACAAAGGTGAATGACCTCTGTGCACTAATTCGCTTGTGTTTGTGGTTACCTGGTCTCCAATATCCACGTGTTACCTGTCCTCGGCCCTATTAACAGGTATCGGGCCCGTTTTACAGCAAATAAAGGAAATAGACGGCCCTTACCCACATCAGAAGCTCCTGCTGTCCTGTATATTAATGTGTATGCAGATATTACTGATTATTATCGACTTCTGCTGATCTGAAATATGTAATAAATCAGCTCCATGTTCAGACGGTCCTCAGCTTTCCTTCAATAAGTAGTAACCGTACTCTTCCTTCTACCCGTTACTGTCCGGGTGTCGCTTTCTCCCTGATCACAGAAACAAATGTTTGTTTATATTTCATTCCTTGTATTAAATAAACTTTTCCTATGAACGCCGAGGATAATTTCCGACTTCTCTTGTTTCTAGTACAGTTGGTTTTCGATGGCTCTTTATCATGCAGGGGAAATAACTCTGTGCAGAGTTCTCCCTCCTTACAGTGTCTGACAGAATAATGAACAACATGGAAACTGGTGAAAAGATAGCAACTATTTTGAATCTGCAAATCGATAAAACATATTGGTGATGAGATCATCGATAGTTCAAACATCACAAGCAGAAAGCTAATGGTACGGAAATTATTTCCATTTTCCTCTGTGAATAGTTGAATTATCTCTCCCTTCAAAATGTAGTCAACAAACAACAGTTAGGAAACAGAGCAACAAAACTGACGAGAGCTCACCTGTCTGGGATTGTTCCGTTTGTAATAGATAGAAAGATCCCATTAATTACAGGTAATAACAATTTATAATCATATGATATTCTCATAGATTATCGACCCACGAACAGGTGTGTCCCCTATCCAAACATCATCTTCAAGTGTTTTAATCTTATTTACTTCAGAAGAAGGTTTTTACGACTGCTGCAGCCCGTCAGTGGTCCATGTTTTAGGGTAGGAAACTTCTTGTATCTCCTATTTGAACCTGTGCAATCATTCATCAGAACCACACCTGCCCAGGTTGGAGAGACAGCTCCAATGTCTTTTTGAATATTTCACCATATCTATCTATTATCCTCATTTGTAGCTGAGCTGTGGATTAACAGAAATGGCTACTACAATCATCCGGCTTTGTACAGATGAAAGTTTTGGAAAAAGGGTAAATCAGTTTATTGTAAGGAGAAATACAACTACATTGAGGAGGTTGATTTAGAGGGTAAATTTAAATGTTAGTAATAAAATGTCCCATTTAGTGTATCTGTATTTGATGATACACTTTCAGAATAGTGACAGCTCCACACATGGAAATGGCTACTTCCAATTCATTTCATTCCCATTAACCCTCTCATTCTCCCATTAGCTGACATCGAGGGATTTCTCATTCAGTATTAATGGTGTCTTTTGACATATGTATTCTGCTGATAAGGGCTTTGGTTTAATGCAAGGTCTGCAAAATAATAACTGTTGATATTTGATTGTATGTTAATAGGACTCTTTCCCTGTCTGCCTCTTATTTCATCAGGTAACTTATCCAGATAACCATTACACCATAAACTCCCTTTTCAATCCACTTACCAGCCAGGACAAGTAGGGGCTCTGTCTGGACCCTTACCATGTGGAGTAAGAATTTACTTTACACCTGGCTTCCTCTCCAGCCATAGGGAAGATGGAAATTGACTTGTTGTTGGATCGATCCCTACCTGCTCAACTGGTAGTTTTAGCAAAAGCAAATTAACAGTCATTGTATGAATTTTAAACTGGTTTTCCATTCTTTCTCTTTGTTTCTCTTCTTTGCATTCAACTGTAATTCTTACTGCCCTGATTTTAACTATTTATTATTTAAACTTATAATATACAACTAACCCTCATCTCTCTTATTTAACTTATCAATATTATACAACTAACCCTCATCTCTCTCTCTTTTATTTAATTGCCAAATGTACAGATAGCTGTTTCCTTGAATGTTCCATAAACAAATCATAATTATTCACTTCGTCATAAATTAAACAATATTAAATGTACTCATAATAGAATTTCCAATATCACAAATTTATTAATTTATTTTTAATAAAATTAATTTGAAAATGAAAGAAATACTGCTGAAAGTAAGCAGAAGAATGTAAGTAGGACATTAATTACAGAAACTCAGAAGAATTTAAACAATCTGAGAGCACATTGTTCAGTCGGCAGAAATGGACATGAAGGAAAATCCTGTTTAATCTGGAACCATTCACATTACTGTCAAATACGAGTAGGGTTAATCCTCTCTTTGATTCAGCCCCATCTGCTCTGTTATTTAGTACATTTAATAGGCACATTTAAAAGAGTATGATAATTTCTGCTGTACTTCTTTCATAACCACATCTGACCTTGAATGATCAGCTGGTCACCAAGAGCCTTAAAGTCTAACATTTCTCAGTAGTTGTCTGCCCTTTGCTCCACCTTATTCTCTGGAATGCACTGATGGACACAGCAAATTACTTTCATAATACAAAGATGAAATATCTTTAAAATCCCCCTGCTCCAGGATTTCCCTAGACAAAGTATTAGAGAATTATAATAGTATTAACACAGTTATAGTTATGATAACATTATTGAAATGTATACAATTTGACAAAACTTAAATTTATTTACAAAATTACAGTTAAAAATTGTTTTTGGAAAATAAATGCATTTCCATCCATCACGATCATCAGCCATCAGTATTTGTAAAGTTGCTTTTCAGTCCCTTAAGTCCATGAAGGTCTTTCTGTGTTGATATATTTCAGTTAATTCAGTCTTCAGTACTGTACAGAGATTAGATTTGTATGTTTTAATCATTCATACCTTAAACCTGGTTTCATTTAATATACAATCACTAATAATAGTAATTAGCACTTAACAGTACTCATGCCATCTGTTCCTTTAATTGTCAGAATGTTGTCTTTAATAATTTCAAGTTAATAATTGTAGAGAACAAAGATCAATCATAATAAAGACAACTTAGTGAGTTACTGGCTTCAATATTTTAATATAATATTATATTTTACTAACAAATACCTTTTCTTCAACAAGTACACTCATAAATACCTAGATAGAGTATTTCCTGTAGGTAGGTAACTGACAGAATAGTTACTATAGTTTACTTCATAGAAGTCATCTGCAGTTGTTTATCTCTGTAGTCGTCACCTCTATGATCGATTCAGGCTCCAGTCTGGCTGTCAGAGGGACATCATCGGCAGCATCATCTTCAGTCACAAAGGGCAGTGATGTAAGATTATCTTCATATATGTAAATACTTCTAACACCTTTTATGGAAAAGTAATTCATAGATATTTTGGTTCCTGAGAATATTAGCAGAGCGAAGGGTTTGAATAATTGACTTCGGTCAGTGGCAGATAGGTTCAGGGTCTGCAGAACTTTCCTGCCCACCCAGGTCTCCTACCCAACCAGGCGACATCAGCAGATCAGTTCCATTATCATTCATTCCTCTGTTTTCTAAAAATCTCTTTCCTGACGATTTTACAAATGTTTTTTTAATCTTCAGCCTCCTCCCCGGATGATTAGATTAATTCAGCCTCACATGTCACTTATCGGTGGAAATGCAGGAGGGCAGATCGAGTCCCTCCATCTCTTTATCAAAATAAATCTTTGGTTTGTTTTTCTCTTCTGTTTCACAAATAAAACTGAGGAAAGTCGCTTTTTATTTAAATTGTTCCATCATTTGAGATAAAACAAAGATTACCTTCTCTGTTGGTTCCTGTCAGTCTGCAGACCTTTGCTGACAGCAGGAACTTGTTTGCTGTAAATTGATAGAAATCTGTGTAATTTCCCTACAGGATAATTTTGGTAATACAGAATGGAATCTTCAGCTGTAGGAGACACAGGATAAAATAGGCTTGAGTTATGAAATTATGTGGGTATTGTAACCTCCCGTGGGTGTATTTCTTGATACATACCTGACACACACACACACAGATTAGTTAAGATAATGGCTACTTTGTTTTTTTGTGCTTGCACGCCACTCACCCATGATTAAAATGGATATGATTGTGCATTAATGCCTGCATATGTGACATCACAGTGAACTACTCCACCAGGTGTCATCAGCAGTCACATAGGAATCCTGGGCTGTCATCTTAACAGGTATGAACAAGTAATGATTTACAGGCTCGACATCTTAATTACCTGATGGCCCTAAGTAAATAAAAAAGTCAGCTGAACAATAAAAACACACAGACATACAGGTGTTTGATTTGCTGCAGGTGCGAAATGTTGTAAAGATCAAATGAACTAATCGTCTATGGTAAAATTTTGGATTTCATTCTCATTTTAAATTGCAACTCCAGTTTCTGTCTATCCTGTTTGGTAGGGAGGGTGTAAGACGAGATACCTGGTCACTTGCTGATGGAACCTTGTAGTAGGGATAAAGTCCCCTATCAATGATGGGAGATTTATCAGAGGTTTAACAATGAGAATTAGTGGCGAGTTGTACAAAACCTCTCCTCGCCTAAACTTGCATTGTTCCCAATCATTAACTCAACCTTTGAATGGAGACGGATAGCGGAGAAGGGAAGGGAATAAAATGGATTTGTTGTGAATCTACAGGTATGCTTCATTAGACTTTAAATACATTTTATAAAAGGGAGATGATCAATGGTTCTGCTGTCATCGCAGAAGCGAAGAATGTACAGAGAAATGTTTTATCTTTTGTAAGTCGATCAGTTAACAACTCGGATACTTTTTAATTTCTATTTCGTTGAGCTGCAGATGAAATAGAAGGAATCTTTGAAAAAGAAATATAATGTGCAGATTTTAGTATAAATACCACTGAGAATATTTATTACTACAATATATTTACTGGTTTGACAGTCTGATATATCAAGATATTTAAACCCTTATCTGATTGATTTATTGCTGATCGAACTTTTCAACTTCGCTCTACAGTAATCGATTG
Organism: Nautilus pompilius; assembly: GCA_018389105.1. Lineage (NCBI taxonomy): Eukaryota > Metazoa > Mollusca > Cephalopoda > Nautilida > Nautilidae > Nautilus > Nautilus pompilius. The sequence continues at coordinate 8,850 of JACATO010002370.1, forward strand.
CGGGCCGACCATCAGAACACGTGATTTATAGTACTCTGACGGCTGTGAACGGAACCCACGTGGTGTGGTGAGGTCACCGACACCTGTGACAAGCGACATAACTACGTGTCAGGAACCAACAAGTCCTTTTGTACCAAGAACGGACATTGGTCTCGACCAGATATATCTTGTGGATGTTTGTTGTTCTCTGTTATAAATTTGAAAAGTTGTCACACCTGTCTCATTTATTCATCTTAGACATTTTATTGTTTTCAGGTGAGTCTTGGGGCGGCTGTCGTCAGAAGGGTGGACGTTGGGTGTGGATGGATGGTACGGAGGTGGACAGGACCAACAGGTGGCCCTTGGGGTGACTGTTGTTACCAACATCGATCTAGGTTCTCGGGTTATCCTTGTCGTTATCCCCGATATTTTATTGTGAACTGCTACTGGAGTCCGCCTCGTTCACGATGATAAATGTCCCCCTTGCTCGCCCCTTAATTACCACTGAGTCCAACAACGGCCTGGAAATGGGAAGGAAACAATAAAGTGAGATAATAACTGGTTTTTTCGTCGTCTTCCCTGTTGTTCTCTTTAGATTTCTCTTGTTGGTATCGTCACGATGACGTCATAACGTGATCATCACCCCTCGAGGATACAATGGAAGAAGGGGCTGGGGTTTATCAGCACGTGCCTATAACAAGGGTGCAGACACAATTCAGGTTTTCAGTGAATGTTAGACAATATTTCAGTTTCCACATCAGCCCCGTTTTCATAAATATCTTAAATTTTATCGACATATGGCCCCTAAACGCTCCCTTTCCTCTCTTCACCACTGCGGTAGTTACGGAGAAGGTCCCTGTTCCTGTCTCTGTGATGCAGTTACCATAGTAGCTTAGAACATTCCCCGGAGAAGGATGACGAGTTGGCTCATTACATCAGCGTCCTTACGGATGCTCACTTGAAGTAATACTGCGATCACGGAAGCCTAATTGACCCTGGCAGGTGCGCAGATTTCCCTGTGCCTACGTGAACTTCAAATGAAATCGTCGCGTGTTCTGTCATCTCGCAGCTCCACCACTTATGAGACCTCGCCAATGTCATCGATACCTGAAAATACGGTATCGAACTGATCATTTTGTGGGAAATCTACTTTTGACTCTTATGTAACATATTTCGTGTTGTCTGGTTTTTGGAAACATTTATGGGAGAGAGAAATTTTATTTTTGTTACATTAATCGAAGATCAGTGTTACCCATAATGATTAGCGAACAATATGTCCTAGATAAAAGGGTCTTTGAGCATTCAGCCAATTTTCAAACAAAATGTTCTTGATGAAATTCTTTTCGACTAACAGAACGATTACATATTGAATACGGTCTTCTTCTATTGGCGATTCCACAGTCATGTGTACACATATAGCTAAGATTAGCTGATATTCTTAGCAGACGTTGTCTTGTTCATTTCGGGTGGCGAGCAGTCAGATGGAAGTCTGAGGACCGAGAACCACTCATCTCAACCAGTCGGTGCTGAATCATTTCGATTACGCTAGCAATGTCCAAAGAAGTGGCTGACAAAACAGCTGGAGGACCTCAGCGATGAGTGTACGTCTTCCGTTAGGAAGCCAACGGTAACTTAAGCCCTGGATCATTTGATCGCTTTTGAATAGAAAAGATCGAAGAACTAGACATTAAAGAATCAGTAAAAACCTGAAGCTTTCCGGGGGTTTCCCTCCAAGTTGTGTGCCAGTTCTTTCATTAGCATTGTCAGTTCCTTCAGGATCTTTTGTTTTTTCAGATCATTACGGTCTTCCAGCGATGTTTCAGGCTTCCCGATCTCTGACAGCATGACCAGCCCAGCCCAGCCTTCTCTTTTGTCTTTACAGACCCTAACATTGCCAAACCCTGGAAATGTATCAGCAGAATAACTCCACCAAGACTGCTCCGTTATCCTCATCCAGATAGCCTCCCTCTATATCACAGTTTGCCCCTGAATGGGTTTATCAATACAAACATTAAAAGTTTTTCAAAATTAAATAAAAAATCACAGGTTTATTATCTTTAGAATTTAACTACATTTTTTCTTTCTTTACTATTGACTTTATACAGTAACTGAAAACTTGAATAGGTGCAGTAAACGTTGAGGTGATAAATGAGTGAGATGTCGCTATGTTCATGGTGACTTTTCCTAAAGGGGCAGATGTTTACATTCATTGATGGAAGTATTCTTTAAAAAAACCCTATATGTGATGCAGCATTTGTTGAGGATGAAATAATTTGATATTTCTATTTACATATGGCAGACACAAAGGTCAACACTGAAGGGTGAGATAAATAAACAATTATTTTATCATTTGTAATTAAAATCCATAATCAAACAAGATTCTACGAAGACCCGTTTTCCTATTTAGTTCTCTAAGATGTTTATTCAGAGTTGTTACTTTTTGGGAGGATGAAGGGAGGATTTTCAAGAGGTGATGTATCTCTGGCTTTCAATGTTTCATTGATAGGAAGTATTTTCCATTCCAAAGATTGGCTCTTTTTGTTATTTTTCTCGTAAACTGCAGGCTCAAAAGACCGTGTGTTGTACGACTGGATTTTTTAGAAAGATAATCTGGGATTGCATAGATGCGGGCTGGAGGAGGAGAACAGAGAAATGGAGCCAGAAGTTCGGAACAAGCTGCAGGACATCATCAAAAAGGCTGAGAATGCAGTGGATGACAAAAAAAGTTATTACTCTTTCGAAAGAAAATAAGGAGCAAACTGACATGTAAAGGGATTTATGACGGAAAATGCTGGGACTAATTTATGTACGCATTTTTTAAATGGGTGACGGTAAGAGCCGCCCTCAATAGTTTTCTCAAAGCGACAATCCCGCAATAAAGAGCAACTTTAAACTTTGACATAATTCTCTTGTCCTGTCTTAACAGTTGCAAGTATAATTATGTAGCACCCAGCAGCAAGCAGCAATTCTAGCCAGGCTTATTGACAACCATATTTAATTGTTTGTAACCTTTGCTTATAATACAAGTTTAAAAGAAATAGATTTACACACAAGACTATTGTTATCCACCAGGTGACATTATCGAAAGAATAACATCAATCCATAACAAAGATAACATTTACCCATCATTTATTTAGTAAAAGATAGCTTAAAACAAAATCATTTAGCTGGAAATACACATTTAGTAACAGATTAGTAAAGTATGAACATGAGAAAACAATTCCTTTGACTAAAGAACACACTGGTCAATTCTGAGGTGAAGATGGAGTGCTGTCAAGGTCATCAGTAAGTTTCTACAAGTCTGGTGGATGCTCTGTGCTAGAATAGTCTTCAAAAATTGCATTAAAGTTGATTGCTTAATTTCTTGTTTTGTCATGTCCAGCAAATCCTCTTGATGAGAATCAGTCAGATATATCACATCATCATCGTTCGAGTCTTCAAAGTCAACAGATTTTCCAAGTTGAACAACTTGCACAACAATTGAAGAGAGACTTTCAAAACCCATAAAACTGCATACACATTTTCCTTCCATGCATTCCCATTCACTATTCGTGTTTTGGGTTCATGATTCCACTCCACGCACTCTCTTGATGCTATTCATTGCATGGAGAATATTGCATTGTCCACCAGAAGTTGTGACCTGATGGCTTTTTCAGGTCCATCAGTAGCATTTAGGAGTTACAATGTTGTCTTCTTTCTTCATACCACATCTTGAAAAAACTGGCTATAACTCCCTGATTCATGGACTGGATTAGAGTTGTGATGTTGTGTGGCAAAAATCACTTTTACGTTAGGGTTGTAGATCAGTGAGGTGAGCAGAGTGCCCCGTGTATTGTTGAGGATAAGTAGTGCCTTAATGGCTG
>JACATO010002372.1:0-17264 GCA_018389105.1 Nautilus pompilius
AGGTGAAGAAAAAGGTGACGACTATAATTCTATTCAAAATGATGCGTAAAAACTAATATAAAATAGGTGAAGAAAAAGGGTGACGACTATAATTCTATTCAAAATGATGCTACTAATATAAAATAGGTGAAGAAAAAGGGTGACTGCTATAATAGGAGTCAAAATGATGCTACTAATATAAAATAGGTGAAGAAAAAGGGTGACTGCTATAATTCTATTCAAAATGATGCTACTAATATAAAATAGGTGAAGAAAAAGGGTGACTGCTATAATAGGAGTCAAAATGATGCTACTAATATAAAATGGGTGAAGAAAAAGGGTGACGACTATAATTCTATTCAAAATGATGCTACTAATATAAAATAGGTGAAGAAAAAGGGTGACTGCTATAATTCTATTCAAAATGATGCTACTAATATAAAATAGGTGAAAAAGGGTGACTGCTATAATAGGAGTCAAATGATGCTACTAATATAAAATAGGTGAAGAAAAAGGTGACGACTATAATTCTATTCAAAATGATGCTACTAATATAAAATAGGTGAAGAAAAAGGGTGACGCTATAATAGGATTCAAAATGATGCTACTAATATAAAATAGGTGAAGAAAAAGGGTGACGACTATAATTCTATTCAAATGATGCTACTAATATAAAATAGGTGAAGAAAAAGGGTGACTGCTATAATAGGATCAAAATGATGCTACTAATAAAAGGGTGAAGAAAAAGGGTGACGACTATAATTCTATTCAAAATGATGCTACTAATATAAATAGGTGAAGAAAAAGGTGACTGCTATAATAGGATTCAAAATGATGCTACTAATATAAAATAGGTGAAGAAAAAGGGTGACTGCTATAATTCTATTCAAAATGATGCTACTAATATAAAATAGGTGAAGAAAAAGGGTGACTGCTATAATTCTATTCAAAATGATGCTACTAATATAAAATAGGTGAAGAAAAAGGGTGACTGCTATAATAGGAGTCAAAATGATGCTACTAATATAAAATAGGTGAAGAAAAAGGGTGACGACTATAATTCTATTCAAAATGATGCTACTAATATAAAATAGGTGAAGAAAAAGGGTGACGACTATAATAGGATTCAAAATGATGCTACTAATATAAAATAGGTGAAGAAAAAGGGTGACGACTATAATTCTATTCAAAATGATGCTACTAATATAAAATAGTGAAGAAAAAGGGTGACGACTATAATCTATTCAAAATGATGCTACTAATATAAAATAGGTGAAGAAAAAGGGTGACTGCTATAATAGGAGTCAAAATGATGCTACTAATATAAAATAGGTGAAGAAAAAGGGTGACTGCTATAATTCTATTCAAAATGATGCTACTAATATAAATAGGTGAAGAAAAAGGGTGACTGCTATAATAGGAGTCAAAATGATGCTACTAATATAAAATAGGTGAAGAAAAAGGGTGACTGCTATAATAGGATTCAAAATGATGCTACTAATATAAAATAGGTGAAGAAAAAGGGGACTGCTATAATTCTATTCAAAATGATGCTACTAATATAAAATATGGAAAGGGTGACGACTATAATTCTATTCAAAATGATGCTACTAATATAAAATAGGTGAAGAAAAAGGGTGACTGCTATAATAGGAGTCAAAATGATGCTACTAATATAAAATAGGTGAAGAAAAAGGTGACTGCTATAATAGGAGTCAAAATGATGCTACTAATATAAAATAGGTGAAGAAAAGGGTGACTGCTATATTCTATTCAAAATGATGCTACTAATATAAATAGGTGAAGAAAAAGGGTGACTGCTATAATAGGAGTCAAATGATGCTACTAATATAAAATAGGTGAAGAAAAAGGGTGACGACTATAATTCTATTCAAAATGATGCTACTAATATAAATAGGTGAAGAAAAAGGGTGACTGCTATAAGGAATCAAAATGAAGCTAATTAAGAGAAAAAAAAAGGTGACGAAAAAAAATGATGCTACTAATATAAAATAGGTGAAGAAAAAGGGTGACTGCTATAATTCTATTCAAAATGATGCTACTAATATAAAATAGGTGAAGAAAAGGGTGACTGCTATAATAGGAGTCAAAATGATGCTACTAATATAAAATAGGTGAAGAAAAAGGGTGACGACTATAATTCTATTCAAAATGATGCTACTAATATAAAATAGGTGAAGAAAAGGGTGACTGCTATAGGAGTCAAAATGATGCTACTAATATAAAATAGGTGAAGAAAAAGGACTGCTATAATTCTATTCAAAATGATGCTACTAATATAAAATGGTGAAGAAAAGGGTGACGACTATAATTCTATTCAAAATGATGCTACTAATATAAAATAGGTGAAGAAAAAGGGTGACTGCTATAATAGGAGTCAAAATGATGCTACTAATATAAAATAGGTGAAGAAAAAGGGTGACTGACTATAATAGGATTCAAAATGATGCTACTAATATAAAATAGGTGAAGAAAAAGGGACTGACTATAATAGGATTCAAAATGATGCTACTAATATAAAATAGGTGAAGAAAAAGGGTGACTGCTATGATAGGAGTCAAAATGATGCTACTAATATAAAATAGGTGAAGAAAAGGGTGACTGCTATAATAGGAGTCAAAATGATGCTACTAATATAAAATAGGTGAAGAAAAAGGGTGACGACTATAATTCTATTCAAAATGATGCTACTAATATAAAATAGGTGAAGAAAAAGGGTGACTGCTATAATAGGAGTCAAAATGATGCTACTAATATAAAATAGGTGAAGAAAAAGGGTGACTGCTATAAGGAGTCAAAATGATGCTACTAATATAAAATAGGTGAAGAAAAAGGGTGACTGCTATAATAGATTCAAAATGATGCTACTAATATAAAATAGGTGAAGAAAAAGGTGACTGCTATAATAGGAGTCAAAATGATGCTACTAATATAAAATAGGTGAAGAAAAAGGTGACTGCTATAATAGGAGTCAAAATGATGCTACTAATATAAAATAGGTGAAGAAAAAGGTGACTGCTATAATAGAGTCAAAATGATGCTACTAATATAAAATAGGTGAAGAAAAAGGGTGACGACTATAATTCTATTCAAAATGATGCTACTAATATAAAATAGGTGAAGAAAAAGGGTGACTGCTATGATAGGAGTCAAAATGATGCTACTAATATAAAATAGGTGAAGAAAAAGGGTGACTGCTATAATAGGAGTCAAAATGATGCTACTAATATAAAATAGGTGAAGAAAAAGGGCGACTGCTATAATTCTATTCAAAATGATGCTACTAATATAAAATAGGTGAAGAAAAAGGGTGACGACTATAATTCTATTCAAAATGATGCTACTAATATAAAATAGGTGAAGAAAAAGGGTGACTGCTATAATAGGAGTCAAAATGATGCTACTAATATAAAATAGGTGAAGAAAAATGGTGACTGCTATAATAGGAGTCAAAATGATGCTACTAATATAAAATAGGTGAAGAAAAAGGGTGACTGCTATAATTCTATTCAAAATGATGCTACTAATATAAAATGGTGAAGAAAAAGGTGACTGCTATAATAGGAGTCAAAATGATGCTACTAATATAAATAGGTGAAGAAAAAGGGTGACTGCTATAATAGGAGTCAAAATGATGCTACTAATATAAAATAGGTGAAGAAAAAGGGTGACTGCTATAATAGGAGTCAAAATGATGCTACTAATATAAAATAGGTGAAGAAAAAGGGTGACTGCTATAATAGGAGTCAAAATGATGCTACTAATATAAAATAGGTGAAGAAAAAGGGTGACTGCTATAATAGGAATCGAAATGATGCTACTAATATAAAATAGGTGAAGAAAAAGGGCGACTGCTATAATTCTATTCAAAATGATGCTACTAATATAAAATAGGTGAAGAAAAAGGGTGACTGCTATAATAGGAGTCAAAATGATGCTACTAATATAAAAGGTGAAGAAAAGGGTGACTGCTATAATAGGAGTCAAAATGATGCTACTAATATAAAATAGGTGAAGAAAAATTGTGACTGCTATAATAGGAGTCAAAATGATGCTACTAATATAAAATAGGTGAAGAAAAAGGGTGACTGCTATAATTCTATTCAAAATGATGCTACTAATATAAAATAGGTGAAGAAAAAGGGTGACGACTATAATTCTATTCAAAATGATGCTACTAATATAAAATAGGTGAAGAAAAAGGGTGACTGCTATAATAGGAGTCAAAATGATGCTACTAATATAAAATAGGTGAAGAAAAGGGTGACTGCTATAATAGGATTCAAAATGATGCTACTAATATAAAATAGGTGAAGAAAAAGGGTGACTGCTATAATTCTATTCAAAATGATGCTACTAATATAAAATAGGTGAAGAAAAAGGGTGACGCTATAATAGAGTCAAAATGATGCTACTAATATAAAATAGGTGAAGAAAAAGGGTGACGACTATAATTCTATTCAAAATGATGCTACTAATATAAAATAGGTGAAGAAAAAGGGTGACTGCTATAAGGATTCAAAATGATGCTACTAATATAAAATAGGTGAAGAAAAAGGGTCTGCTATAATTCTATCAAAATGATGCTACTAATATAAAATAGGTGAAGAAAAAGGGTGACGACTATAATTCTATTCAAAATGATGCTACTAATATAAAATAGGTGAAGAAAAGGGTGACTGCTATAATTCTATTCAAATGATGCTACTAATATAAAATAGGTGAAGAAAAAGGGTGACGACTATAATTCTATTCAAAATGATGCTACTAATATAAAATAGGTGAAGAAAAAGGGTGACTGCTATAATAGGAATCAAAATGATGCTACTAATATAAAATAGGTGAAGAAAAAGGGTGACTGCTATAATAGGAGTCAAAATGATGCTACTAATATAAAATAGGTGAAGAAAAAGGGTGACTGCTATAATAGGAGTCAAAATGATGCTACTAATATAAAATAGGTGAAGAAAAAGGGTGACTGCTATAATAGGAGTCAAAATGATGCTACTAATATAAAATAGGTGAAGAAAAAGGGTGACGACTATAATTCTATTCAAAATGATGCTACTAATATAAAATAGGTGAAGAAAAAGGGTGACGACTATAATTCTATCAAAATGATGCTACTAATATAAAATAGGTGAAGAAAAGGGTGACTGCTATAATTCTATTCAAAATGATGCTACTAATATAAAATAGGTGAAGAAAAAGGGTGACTGCTATAATAGGAGTCAAAATGATGCTACTAATATAAATAGGTGAAGAAAAGGGTGACTGCTATAATAGAGTCAAAATGATGCTACTAATATAAAATAGGTGAAGAAAAAGGGTGACTGCTATAATAGGATTCAAAATGATGCTACTAATATAAAATAGGTGAAGAAAAAGGGTGACGACTATAATTCTATTCAAAATGATGCTACTAATATAAAATAGGTGAAGAAAAAGGGTGACGACTATAATTCTATTCAAAATGATGCTACTAATATAAAATAGGTGAAGAAAAAGGGTGACTGCTATAATAGGAGTCAAAATGATGCTACTAATATAAAATAGGTGAAGAAAAAGGGCGACTGCTATAATTCTATTCAAAATGATGCTACTAATATAAAATAGGTGAAGAAAAAGGGTGACTGCTATAATAGGAGTCAAAATGATGCTACTAATATAAAATAGGTGAAGAAAAAGGGTGACGACTATAATTCTATTCAAAATGATGCTACTAATATAAAATAGGTGAAGAAAAAGGGTGACTGCTATAATTCTATTCAAAATGATGCTACTAATATAAAATAGGTGAAGAAAAAGGGTGACTGCTATAATAGGAGTCAAAATGATGCTACTAATATAAAATAGGTGAAGAAAAAGGGTGACGACTATAATTCTATTCAAAATGATGCTACTAATATAAAATAGGTGAAGAAAAAGGGTGACTGCTATAATTCTATTCAAAATGATGCTACTAATATAAATAGGTGAAGAAAAAGGGTGACTGCTATAATAGGAGTCAAAATGATGCTACTAATATAAAAGGGTGAAGAAAAAGGGTGACGACTATAATCTATTCAAAATGATGCTACTAATATAAAATAGGTGAAGAAAAAGGGTGACGACTATAATTCTATTCAAAATGATGCTACTAATATAAAATAGGTGAAGAAAAAGGGTGACTGCTATAATAGGATCAAAATGATGCTACTATATAAAATAGGTGAAGAAAAGGGTGACTGCTATAATTCTATTCAAAATGATGCTACTAATATAAAATAGGTGAAGAAAAAGGGTGCTGAATAGGAGTCAAAATGATGCTACTAATATAAATAGGTGAAGAAAAAGGGTGACGACTATAATTCTATTCAAAATGATGCTACTAATATAAAATAGGTGAAGAAAAAGGGTGACTGCTATAATTCTATTCAAAATGATGCTACTAATATAAAATAGGTGAAGAAAAAGGTGACTGCTATAATAGGAGTCAAAATGATGCTACTAATATAAATAGGTGAAGAAAAAGGGTGACGACTATAATTCTATTCAAAATGATGCTACTAATATAAAATAGGTGAAGAAAAAGGGTGACTGCTATATAGGAGTCAAAATGATGCTACTAATATAAAATAGGTGAAGAAAAAGGGTGACTGCTATAATTCTATTCAAAATGATGTACTAATATAAAATAGGTGAAGAAAAGGGTGGGACTATAATTCTATTCAAAATGATGCTACTAATATAAAATAGGTGAAGAAAAGGGTGACGCTATAATTCTATTCAAAATGATGCTACTAATATAAAATGGTGAAGAAAAGGGTGACGACTATAATTCTATTCAAAATGATGCTACTAATATAAAATGGGTGAAGAAAAAGGGTGACGACTATAATTCTATTCAAAATGATGCTACTAATATAAAATAGGTGAAGAAAAAGGGTGACTGCTATAATAGGAGTCAAAATGATGCTACTAATATAAAATAGGTGAAGAAAAAGGGTGACTGCTATAATAGGAGTCAAAATGATGCTACTAATATAAAATAGGTGAAGAAAAAGGGTGACTGCTATAATAGGAGTCAAAATGATGCTACTAATATAAAATAGGTGAAGAAAAAGGTGACTGCTATAATAGGAGTCAAAATGATGCTACTAATATAAAATAGGTGAAGAAAAAGGGTGACGACTATAATTCTATTCAAAATGATGCTACTAATATAAAATAGGTGAAGAAAAAGGGTGACGACTATAATCTAGTCAAAATGATGCTACTAATATAAAATAGGTGAAGAAAAGGGTGACTGCTATAATTCTATTCAAAATGATGCTACTAATATAAAATAGGTGAAGAAAAAGGGTGACTGCTATAAGGAATTCAAAATGATGCTACTAATATAAATAGGTGAAGAAAAAGGGTGACTGCTATAATAGGAGTCAAAATGATGCTACTAATATAAAATAGGTGAAGAAAAAGGGTGACTGCTATAATAGGAGTCAAAATGATGCTACTAATATAAAATAGGTGAAGAAAAAGGGTGACGACTATAATTCTATTCAAAATGATGCTACTAATATAAAATAGGTGAAGAAAAAGGGTGACGACTATAATTCTATTCAAAATGATGCTACTAATATAAAATAGGTGAAGAAAAAGGGTGACTGCTATAATAGGAGTCAAAATGATGCTACTAATATAAAATAGGTGAAGAAAAAGGGTGACTGCTATAATTCTATTCAAAATGATGCTACTAATATAAAATAGGTGAAGAAAAAGGGTGACTGCTATAATAGAGTCAAAATGATGCTACTAATATAAAATAGGTGAAGAAAAAGGGTGACGACTATAATTCTATTCAAAATGATGCTACTAATATAAAATAGGTGAAGAAAGGGTGACTGCTATAATTCTATTCAAAATGGCTACTAATATAAAATAGGTGAAGAAAAAGGGTGACTGCTATAATAGGAGTCAAAATGATGCTACTAATATAAAATAGGTGAAGAAAAGGGTGACTGACTATAATTCTATTCAAAATGATGCTACTAATATAAAATAGGTGAAGAAAAAGGGTGACTGCTATATTCTATTCAAAATGATGCTACTAATATAAAATAGGTGAAGAAAAAGGGTGACTGCTATAATAGGAGTCAAAATGATGCTACTAATATAAAATAGGTGAAGAAAAAGGGTGACTGCTATAATTCTATTCAAAATGATGCTACTAATATATAAAATAGGTGAAGAAAAAGGGTGACGCTATAATAGGAGTCAAAATGATGCTACTAATATAAAATAGGTGAAGAAAAAGGGTGACTGCTATAATTCTATTCAAAATGATGCTACTAATATAAAATAGGTGAAGAAAAAGGGTGACTGCTATAATAGGAGTCAAAATGATGCTACTAATATAAAATAGGTGAAGAAAAAGGGTGACGACTATAATTCTATTCAAAATGATGCTACTAATATAAAATAGGTGAAGAAAAAGGGTGACTGCTATAATAGGAGTCAAAATGATGCTACTAATATAAAATAGGTGAAGAAAAAGGGTGACTGCTATAATTCTATTCAAAATGATGTTACTAATATAAAATGGGTGAAGAAAAAGGGTGACGACTATAATTCTATTCAAAATGATGCTACTAATATAAAATAGGTGAAGAAAAAGGGTGACTGCTATAATAGGAGTCAAAATGATGCTACTAATATAAAATAGGTGAAGAAAAAGGGTGACTGCTATAATAGGAGTCAAAATGATGCTACTAATATAAATAGGTGAAGAAAAAGGTGACTGCTATAATAGGATCAAAATGATGCTACTAATATAAAATAGGTGAAGAAAAAGGGTGACTGCTATAATAGGATTCAAAATGATGCTACTAATATAAAATAGGTGAAGAAAAAGGGTGACTGCTATAATAGGATCAAAATGATGCTACTAATATAAAATAGGTGAAGAAAGGGTGACGACTATAATTCTATTCAAAATGATGCTACTAATATAAAATAGGTGAAGAAAAAGGGTGACTGCTATAATAGGAGTCAAAATGATGCTAAAATAAAATAGGTGAAGAAAAAGGGTGACGCTATAATAGGATTCAAAATGATGCTACTAATATAAAATAGGTGAAGAAAAAGGGTGACTGCTATAAGGAGTCAAAATGATGCTACTAATATAAAATAGGTGAAGAAAAAGGGTGACTGCTATAATAGGAGTCAAAGATGCTACTAATATAAAATAGGTGAAGAAAAAGGGTGACGCTATAATAGGATTCAAATGATGCTACTAATATAAAATAGGTGAAGAAAAAGGGTGACTGCTATAATAGGAGTCAAAATGATGCTACTAATATAAAATAGGTGAAGAAAAAGGGTGACGCTATATTCTATTCAAAATGATGCTACTAATATAAAATAGTGAAGAAAAGGGTGACTGCTATAATAAGTCAAAATGATGCTACTAATATAAAATAGGTGAAGAAAGGGTGACTGCTATAAAGGAGTCAAAATGATGCTACTAATATAAAATAGGTGAAGAAAAAGGGTGACTGCTATAATTCTATTCAAAATGATGTTACTAATATAAAATGGGTGATGAAAAAGGGTGACGACTATAATTCTATTCAAAATGATGCTACTAATATAAAATAGGTGAAGAAAAAGGGTGACTGCTATAATAGGAGTCAAAATGATGCTACTAATATAAAATAGGTGAAGAAAAAGGGTGACTGCTATAATAGGAGTCAAAATGATGCTACTAATATAAAATAGGTGAAGAAAAAGGGTGACTGCTATAATTCTATTCAAAATGATGCTACTAATATAAAATAGGTGAAGAAAAAGGGTGACTGCTATAATAGGAGTCAAAATGATGCTACTAATATAAAATAGGTGAAGAAAAAGGGTGACGCTATAATAGGGTCAAAATGATGCTACTAATATAAAATAGGTGAAGAAAAAGGTGACTGCTATAATAGGAGTCAAAATGATGCTACTAATATAAAATAGGTGAAGAAAAAGGGTGACTGCTATAATAGAGTCAAAATGATGCTACTAATATAAAATAGGTGAAGAAAAAGGGTGACGCTATAATTCTATCAAAATGATGCTACTAATAAAATAGGTGAAGAAAAAGGGTGACTGCTATAATTCTATTCAAAATGATGTTACTAATATAAAATAGGTGAAGAAAAAGGGTGACTGCTATGATAGGAGTCAAAATGATGCTACTAATATAAAATAGGTGAAGAAAAAGGGTGACTGCTATAATAGGAGTCAAAATGATGCTACTAATATAAAATAGGTGAAGAAAAAGGGTGACTGCTATAATAGGAATCGAAATGATGCTACTAATATAAAATAGGTGAAGAAAAAGGGTGACTGCTATAATTCTATTCAAAATGATGCTACTAATATAAAATAGGTGAAGAAAAAGGGTGACGACTATAATTCTATTCAAAATGATGCTACTAATATAAAATAGGTGAAGAAAAAGGGTGACTGCTATAATAGGAGTCAAAATGATGCTACTAATATAAAATAGGTGAAGAAAAAGGGTGACTGCTATAATAGGAATCGAAATGATGCTACTAATATAAAATAGGTGAAGAAAAAGGGTGACGACTATAATTCTATTCAAAATGATGCTACTAATATAAAATAGGTGAAGAAAAAGGGTGACTGCTATAATAGGATTCAAAATGATGCTACTAATATAAAATAGGTGAAGAAAAAGGGTGACGACTATAATTCTATTCAAAATGATGCTACTAATATAAAATAGGTGAAGAAAAATTGTGACTGCTATAATAGGAGTCAAAATGATGCTACTAATATAAAATAGGTGAAGAAAAAGGGTGACTGCTATAATTCTATTCAAAATGATGTTACTAATATAAAATAGGTGAAGAAAAAGGGTGACGACTATAATTCTATTCAAAATGATGCTACTAATATAAAATAGGTGAAGAAAAAGGGTGACGCTATAATTCTATTCAAAATGATGTTACTAATATAAAATGGGTGAAGAAAAAGGGTGACGACTATAATTCTATTCAAAATGATGCTACTAATATAAAATAGGTGAAGAAAAAGGGTGACGACTATAATTCTATTCAAAATGATGCTACTAATATAAAATGGGTGATGAAAAAGGGTGACGACTATAATTCTATTCAAAATGATGCTACTAATATAAAATAGGTGAAGAAAAAGGGTGACTGCTATAATAGGAGTCAAAATGATGCTACTAATATAAAATAGGTGAAGAAAAAGGGTGACTGCTATAATAGGAGTCAAAATGATGCTACTAATATAAAATAGGTGAAGAAAAAGGGTGACTGCTATAATAGGAGTCAAAATGATGCTACTAATATAAAATAGGTGAAGAAAAAGGTGACTGCTATAATAGGAGTCAAAATGATGCTACTATATAAAATAGGTGAAGAAAAAGGGTGACTGCTATAATAGGAGTCAAAATGATGCTACTAATATAAAATAGGTGAAGAAAAAGGGTGACTGCTATAATAGGATTCAAAATGATGCTACTAATATAAAATAGGTGAAGAAAAAGGGTGACTGCTATAATAGGAGTCAAAATGATGCTACTAATATAAATAGGTGAAGAAAAAGGGTGACTGCTATAATAGGATCAAAATGATGCTACTAATATAAAATAGGTGAAGAAAAAGGTGACTGCTATAATAGGAGTCAAAATGATGCTACTAATATAAAATAGGTGAAGAAAAAGGTGACTGCTATAATAGGAGTCAAAATGATGCTACTAATATAAAATAGGTGAAGAAAAAGGGTGACTGCTATAATAGGAATCAAAATGATGCTACTAATATAAAATAGGTGAAGAAAAAGGGTGACTGCTATAATTCTATTCAAAATGATGTTACTAATATAAAATGGGTGATGAAAAAGGGTGACTGCTATGATAGGAGTCAAAATGATGCTACTAATATAAAATAGGTGAAGAAAAAGGGCGACTGCTATAATTCTATTCAAAATGATGCTACTAATATAAAATAGGTGAAGAAAAAGGGTGACTGCTATAATAGGAGTCAAAATGATGCTACTAATATAAAATAGGTGAAGAAAAAGGGCGACTGCTATAATTCTATTCAAAATGATGCTACTAATATAAAATAGGTGAAGAAAAAGGGTGACTGCTATGATAGGAGTCAAAATGATGCTACTAATATAAAATGGGTGATGAAAAAGGGTGACGACTATAATTCTATTCAAAATGATGCTACTAATATAAAATAGGTGAAGAAAAAGGGTGACGACTATAGGTATTCAAAATGATGCTACTAATATAAAATAGGTGAAGAAAAAGGGTGACTGCTATAATAGGATTCAAAATGATGCTACTAATATAAAATAGGTGAAGAAAAAGGGCGACTGCTATAATTCTATTCAAAATGATGCTACTAATATAAAATAGGTGAAGAAAAAGGGTGACTGCTATGATAGGAGTCAAAATGATGCTACTAATATAAAATGGGTGATGAAAAAGGGTGACGACTATAATTCTATTCAAAATGATGCTACTAATATAAAATAGGTGAAGAAAAAGGGCGACTGCTATAATTCTATTCAAAATGATGCTACTAATATAAAATAGGTGAAGAAAAAGGGTGACTGCTATAATAGGAGTCAAAATGATGCTACTAATATAAAATGGGTGATGAAAAAGGGTGATGACTATAATTCTATTCAAAATGATGCTACTAATATAAAATAGGTGAAGAAAAAGGGTGACGACTATAATTCTATTCAAAATGATGCTACTAATATAAAATAGGTGAAGAAAAATTGTGACTGCTATAATAGGAGTCAAAATGATGCTACTAATATAAAATAGGTGAAGAAAAAGGGTGACTGCTATAATAGGAGTCAAAATGATGCTACTAATATAAAATAGGTGAAGAAAAAGGGTGACTGCTATAATAGGAGTCAAAATGATGCTACTAATATGAAATAGGTGAAGAAAAAGGGTGACGACTATAATTCTATTCAAAATGATGCTACTAATATAAAATAGGTGAAGAAAAAGGGTGACGACTATAATTCTATTCAAAATGATGCTACTAATATAAAATAGGTGAAGAAAAAGGGTGACTGCTATAATTCTATTCAAAATGATGCTACTAATATAAAATAGGTGAAGAAAAAGGGTGACGACTATAATTCTATTCAAAATGATGCTACTAATATAAAATAGGTGAAGAAAAAGGGTGACTGCTATAATAGGAGTCAAAATGATGCTACTAATATAAAATAGGTGAAGAAAAAGGGTGACGACTATAATTCTATTCAAAATGATGCTACTAATATAAAATGGGTGATGAAAAAGGGTGACGACTATAATTCTATTCAAAATGATGCTACTAATATAAAATAGGTGAAGAAAAATGGTGACTGCTATAATAGGAGTCAAAATGATGCTACTAATATAAAATAGGTGAAGAAAAAGGGTGACTGCTATAATTCTATTCAAAATGATGCTACTAATATAAAATAGGTGATGAAAAAGGTTGACTGCTATAATAGATGTCAAATGATGCTACTAATATAAAATAGGTGAAGAAAAGGGGTGACGACTATAATTCTATTCAAAATGATGTTACTAATATAAAATGGGTGATGAAAAAGGTGATGACTATAATTCTATTCAAATGATGCTACTAATATAAAATAGGTGAAGAAAAAGGTGACGACTATAATTCTATTCAAAATGATGCTACTAATATAAAATAGGTGAAAAAAAAAGTGACGACTGCTATAATTCTATTCAAAATGATGCTACTAATATAAAATAGGTGAAGAAAAAGGGTGACTGCTATAATAGGAGTCAAAATGAATGATGCTACTAATATAAAATAGGTGAAGAAAAAGGGGATGACTATAAATCTATCAAAATGATCTACTAATATAAAATGGGTGATGAAAAAGGGTGACGACTATAATTCTATTCAAAATGATGCTACTAATATAAAATAGGTGAAGAAAAAGGTGACGACTATAATAGGAGTCAAAATGATGCTACTAATATAAAATAGGTGAAGAAAAAGGGTGACTGCTATAATAGGAATCGAAATGATGCTACTAATATAAAATAGGTGAAGAAAAAGGGCGACTGCTATAATTCTATTCAAAATGATGCTACTAATATAAAATGGGTGATGAAAAAGGGTGACTGCTATAATAGGAGTCAAAATGATGCTACTAATATAAAATAGGTGAAGAAAAAGGGCGACTGCTATAATTCTATTCAAAATGATGCTACTAATATAAAATAGGTGATGAAAAAGGTTGACTGCTATAATAGATGTCAAAATGATGCTACTAATATAAAATAGGTGAAGAAAAAGGGTGACGACTATAATTCTATTCAAAATGATGTTACTAATATAAAATGGGTGATGAAAAAGGGTGACGACTATAATTCTATTCAAAATGATGCTACTAATATAAAATAGGTGAAGAAAAAGGGTGACGACTATAATTCTATTCAAAATGATGCTACTAATATAAAATAGGTGAAGAAAAAGGGCGACTGCTATAATTCTATTCAAAATGATGCTACTAATATAAAATAGGTGAAGAAAAAGGGTGACTGCTATAATAGGAGTCAAAATGATGCTACTAATATAAAATAGGTGAAGAAAAAGGTGATGACTATAATTCTATTCAAAATGATGCTACTAATATAAAATAGGTGAAGAAAAAGGTGACTGACTATAATAGGAGTCAAAATGATGCTACTAATATAAAATAGGTGAAGAAAAAGGGTGACTGCTATAATAGGAGTTCAAAATGATGCTACTAATAAAAATAGGTGAAGAAAAAGGGTGACTGAATAGAATATAGAACGAAATGAAAAAGCTACTAATATAAAATAGGTGAAGAAAAAGGGTGACTGCTATTCTATTCAAAATGATGCTACTAATATAAAATAGGTGATGAAAAAGGGTGACGCTATAATAGGAGTCAAAATGATGCTACTAATATAAATAGGTGAAGAAAAAGGGTGACTGCTATAATTCTATTCAAAATGATGCTACTAATATAAATAGGTGAAGAAAAAGGGTGACTGCTATAATAGGAGTCAAAATGATGCTACTAATATAAAATAGGTGAAGAAAAGGGGTGACGCTATAATTCTATTCAAAATGATGCTACTAATATAAATAGGTGAAGAAAAAGGGTGACGCTATAATAGATTCAAATGATGCTACTAATATAAAATGGGGTGAAAAAGGGTGACGACTATAATTCTATTCAAAATGATGCTACTAGATAAAATAGGTGAAGAAAAAGGGTGACGACTATAATTCTATTCAAAATGATGCTACTAATATAAATAGGTGAAGAAAAGGGTGACTGCTATAATTCTAGTCAAAATGATGCTACTAATATAAATAGGTGAAGAAAAGGGTGACTGCTATAATAGGAGTCAAAATGATGCTACTAATATAAAATAGGTGAAGAAAAAGGGTGACTGCTATAATAGGAGTCAAAATGATGTACTAATATAAAAAGGTGAAGAAAGGGGGACGACTATAATCTAGTCAAAATGATGCTACTAATATAAATAGGTGAAGAAAAAGGGTGACGACTATAATTCTATTCAAAATGATGCTACTATAAAATAGGTGAAGAAAAAGGGTGACTGCTATAATAGGAGTCAAAATGATGCTACTATATAAAATAGGTGAAGAAAAAGTGACGACTTATATTCTATTCAAAATGATGCTACTAATATAAAAATAGGTGAAGAAAAAGGGTGACTGCTATAATAGGAGTCAAAATGATGCTACTAATATAAAATAGGTGAAGAAAAAGGGTGACGACTATAATTCTATTCAAAATGATGCTACTATATAAAATGGGTGAAAAAAGGGTGACGCTATAATAGGATTCAAAATGATGCTACTAATATAAAATAGGTGAAGAAAAAGGTGACTGCTATAATAGGAGTCAAAATGATGCTACTAATATAAAATAGGTGAAGAAAAAGGGTGACTGCTATAATCTAGTCAAAATGATGCTACTAATATAAAATAGGTGATGAAAAAGGGTGACTGCTATAATAGATGTCAAAATGATGCTACTAATATAAATAGGTGAAGAAAAAGGGTGACGACTATAATTCTAGTCAAATGATGCTACTAATATAAAGGGTGAAGAAAAAGGGTGACTGACTATAATTCTATCAAAATGATGCTACTAATATAAAATAGGTGAAGAAAAGGGTGACGACTATAATTCTATTCAAAATGATGCTACTAATATAAAATAGGTGAAGAAAAGGGTGACGCATATAATTCTATTCAAAATGATGCTACTAATATAAAATAGGTGAAGAAAAAGGGTGACTGCTATAATAGGAGTCAAAATGATGCTACTAATATAAAATAGGTGAAGAAAAAGGGTGATGACTATAATTCTATTCAAAATGATGCTACTAATATAAAATGGGTGATGAAAAAGGGTGACGACTATAATTCTATTCAAAATGATGCTACTAATATAAAATAGGTGAAGAAAAAGGGTGACTGCTATAATAGGAGTCAAAATGATGCTACTAATATAAAATAGGTGAAGAAAAAGGGTGACTGCTATAATAGGAATCGAAATGATGCTACTAATATAAAATAGGTGAAGAAAAGGGCGACTGCTATAATTCTATTCAAAATGAATGTACTAATATAAAATGGGTGATGAAAAGGGTGACGACTATAATTCTATTCAAAATGATGCTACTAATATAAAATAGGTGAAGAAAAAGGGTGACGCTATAATTCTATTCAAAATGATGCTACTAATATAAAATAGGTGAGGAAAAGGGTGACTGCTATAATAGAATTCAAAATGATGCTACTAATATAAATAGGTGAAGAAAAAGGGTGACGACTATAATTCTATTCAAAATGATGCTACTAATATAAATGGGTGAATGAAAAAGGGTTGATGACTATAATTCTATTCAAATGAATGCGACTAATATAAAAATAGGTGAAGAAAAAGGGTGACGACTATAATTCTATTCAAAATGATGCTACTAATATAAAATAGGTGAAGAAAAAGGGCGACTGGCTATAATTCTATTCAAAATGATGCTACTATATAAATAGGTGAGAAAAAGGGTGACTGCTATAATAGGAGTCAAAATGATGCTACTAATATAAAATAGGTGAAGAAAAAGGGTGATGACTATAATTCTATTCAAAATGATGCTCTAATATAAAATAGGTGAAGAA
>JACATO010002373.1:0-18435 GCA_018389105.1 Nautilus pompilius
AGGGGGGGCTGTTATTTGTTCGTGGCAAACAGCCATAATTGGGTTCGGATCTGACAGACATACATCCGATAGTCCATCAGGCGAGATATCCACGTGCGAAGAAACAGGGGTGGCGTTCATTGCCCGTTTAGCTCTTCCGGGAAACATTGCCACGTGTTGTTACCTCGCCACTCACGTAAATAGACCCTGTGGAAAACCAACAAAAAAAAAAGATTCTTCTAGAAATATAATATGATGAAAAAATATTAACAACAGCAGTCTGTTGCCCTTAAAATCCCCTTTTAAAAAAATAGATATTTGAAATGAACCCAAACACCTGACGGTGCGTTTTGAATGGACTCCTGTTTTCCTGCTGTTATTGGACTACTTTCAGTGGAAGAGAACTAATTAAGCCCTTCTGAGGTTCTACGAGCAGTCAACGGAAATCACGTAGAGAGAAAGTGAAGACTTCAGCGCGTGGATTTAAAAGAAGGGAGAAAAGGGCGCTGAAGATGAGTCAGCTAGATCGTACTGAAAGTAGTGAGAAACGCCAGCCAGAGTCCCTCCAGATGATCTCCATCGGGCAGAAATGTTTTGCAGAGGTCACGTGACACCTTTTATGTCAGCGGGCTATTTGTGATACGTAACGGGCGCTTCGCCACCACCAGAGGAAGCTACCGGCGATCGTACACTGTGCGAGCAGAATCACCAGCTTGTCCAGGTGCTCTAACACACCGAAGGTACCAGACGTTTAAATGACGAGAAACAGCGGGACCAGCAGATCGCTAACTTATGAAGCCCCTCGCTCTGTCTGTACAAATCTTCAGTTTCGCTGTGTAGACTTGTTTGTTTTCCGAGAATTCCTGGTCGTTGTTGCCTGTTTTGTAATTTTTAAACACCTGATTTGTCGAATAATATACATTGTTACAGATATCGCAAAAAATAACAAAGTATGGGCTCTTTTTTTTAAAAAAAAAACTAATAAAGCAGAGAGAGAGAGAGAGAGAAGAGAGGAGAGAGAGAGAGAGAAAAGATGACGTCAGTACAGAGAGAGGTATGACGTCAGTACAGAGAGAGAGTATGACGTCAGTACAGAGAGAGATGACGTCAGTACAGAGAGATATGACGTCAGTACAGAGGGGAGAGAGAGATGACGTCAGTACAGAGGGGAGAGAGAGATGACGTCAGTACAGAGAGATATGACGTCAGTACAGAGGGGAGGAAAGAGAGAGAAAGATGACGTCAGTACAGAGAGAGATGACGTCAGTACAGAGAGATATGACGTCAGTACAGAGGGGAGGAGAGAGAGAGAGAAAGATGACGTCAGTACAGAGAGAGATGACGTCAGAACAGAGGGGAAGAGAGAGAGTCACCTCGTACACACAGCAGCTAATATGCATTTGCAGATGTATTCGTTACCAACCGCTGATCGTTCAGACTAAATTATCAGAAGTTTAAATTAGATTCTGGAAAAACCTATGACCTTTATTGGAAGATGAGAGGTATACATCAAGCTAAGCTTTCTTCAGATGGAAACGAAAATCAATACATCATTTAAAACCCAAAACGGCGTAACCAGGAGGTCACAGAACTTGGAGGGCGCTCGTTTATTCAGTTTCATTAAATGCTGAACTACGCCATAAAAATGAAACAGAAGACAGTTGATTTTCTGGCACTTTTTCTCTTTTGGAAAAAAAAAACAAAAAAAAACAAAAACTACGCAAAGTAACATTCCCAATTTATTTTCTTCTTCGTCTAAAATTAAATTCTCATCATGGAAAAAGAAAAGAACGGCTTGCAAATTAGTGGGGCGATATCGGCAGCTTTGTAGAGCGAGTCCGGCTCCTGTGGGACCCGGGCAGTGAGTGTCTTATCACCCCAACCTGGCTGGTGTCCGCCCACTGCTGATCAGCAATAGTTCTCGACGGGGCATCCGCCATCTCAGACATGCGCCCAACAAAAACTGCCTCACCGGTTCGCTCCCTTGATTAAAACCTGCTCGAGACTGCGGAAAGGAGAGAGAGAGAGAGAGAGAGAGAGAGAGAGAGAGGAGAGATGAGAGAGAGAGAGAGAGAGAGAGAGAACAACCAATAGCTGAGGACCATTTAATTTAGTGACCCGCGATAGCGCTTCAACAGAATATTCCCCCTTCAAAACCGAAACGCCAAAGCGAATTAACGAAGGAAATAGATCCGGCAAAAGTCTTGAGTCGGTGAAACGAGACAGACGTCTCCCCACCCCCCAGCCCCAGATGTCATCACCTCGGGTGCAGCGGGACAAACGTTCCGTGTTTCTGGCCATCCCCCCCCCCCTGCGGCGGCTTCTAAAGAAAAGCCCCTGGTTCTTTTCTGAAACCGGCTGAAGTCTTCCAGCTTCGGGTTGTAAAAGAATAGAGAGATTTTTACTGTATCCCTACTCTTTCAATCTACTATGTCTGCAGAACAGCGCCTTCCGTCCAGGCATAAACTTACTTACTGACGCTGATTCATTTCTAAATTGCATAGGGTTAATGTTATTGATACGATCAAATGTTGCTACAGATTGGCAAATTCCGAAGGTGTTGATGGCCAAACATCGACAGGAAGAATATCATTACATGGAAGAAGCCCCGTACTGGTACAGAAAAGCGAGGAGAAGGCATGCCATGGGAGGGGCTCACCCGACGGTCGGGTACTCAGCCACAGCTGGCCCATATGTTAATGTACTGAACCAGTGCTTCTTAAACTATTTCGATGTTATTCACCCTCGAGTCTCCATCACAAAATTTCATTCACCCGCGACTAAATTTCCTTGTTTTTTGGTCATTTTCGTCTTATTCTCCCTTGCGTATAATTTTATATATAATTCATTTTGTAAGATGAGCGAAAAAAAAACATAAATTAACTAATTTCCTAAGTGTTTATTTTATTCAAGTTTTTGAACATCCTAAAAACATGTAAAGAAAACTAGGAGTGACAAAAAAAATTAACAGAAAAATTATTAGAATTTTTCTAGTTAACATAAATTTAAGTTAGTAAACAACAGTCTTAGAACTTAGAATTAGATTCTTAGGAACAATGTTTTCTTATTGTGTATGTTTACCAAGTGGTATACTTCTACACCTACATATATGTTTTTTTTATTATCAGTAACTAGAAAATTTCTGTACTCCTGTGACAAGCTTCTCAAACCGAGGTTCAATTTCCTTCACCATAGCAACCCGCATCACCGAATCAACATACTGAAGTGAATTTCCTTTTTTTGGTTTTCAATTCTACCAAGGTCAAAAATCCTTGTTCAGACAGGAAAGTTGTTGTCATCATTACTAGTGGTTGAAGGGCCTTCAAGGCAATTAATTTGTATTCAGGGAAAGCAAGTAATCCAACCCAATAGTCTCCATAGTAGGAGTACATCTCAAAAGATGATTTTTGAGTGAAGTCATAATGAAGATCCATCAACACTTCTGACATTTCCCCAACATCTGCTCGCTTGGTGTGGCTGCTGATAAAAGGATTAACTATTCACATCTGATTTTTTTAAGTCCTGCGGATGCTTTTGAGGAAAATAGGTTTCAATATTTCTAGACTGCAACTGCAGATGGTTAGAAATGATGTCCATCAGTGTTTTCTCCAGATCAGGCTGTTTTTCTTCCCACTCATACTCTTTGAGGAAGCTTTCCAAATGTGGGAAATTGGAGTAATTTCCATTACGAATGTTACCATGCCACATGGTGATCTTCATCTTCATGGCTTCTATTTTCCCAAGGACATCGAAGATGTCACCTCCTTTACCTTGAAGTGACAAGTTGAGCCAATTCAAATGTTCAAAATGGAAATCATGTAGCACAATTTGGCCAGCCAAAAATCATCGTTGAAATGCATTGCTTTCACGTCACCTAGCTCAGTAAAAAATACAGACGGTTCATTCTTCAGGGACAGTACTCTTTCAAGGACTCTTCCACGTGACAACCATCGAACTTCAGAATGCAGGAGGAGAATCATGTGATCTGCAGACATGTCCTTGAATAGCTCTGAAAACAGCCGACATTCTTGTGCTTGTGGGCGAATAGCGTTGACAATATTCACCATATCTTGCAAACAATTGGCCAGTGCTTCCCGATGTAAACAACAGTGTAAAAAAGGTAAAATTCTGGGATTTTTCTTTGATGTGAGCGGCGGCTCCTTTATGCTTCCCCACCACGGCTGCAGCACCGTCTGTAGTCACAGCAACACATTTGCTCCAAGGTAAATTTTCATTTTCCATGAATTCGTCAAGCTTGGAGAAAATCAATTCACCTGTAGTTTGCTCCCCGATTGGCAAACAAAAAGAGATGATGGTCGACACTTTTTACCAAGCTTTGATCCGGGAAACGACAATACACAGTGAGTATCCAAAGTGCTCATAGCCTTATGGGCCAGACGGGATTACATCACTGGAGTCACCAGTCTGGACAGAGCTGACCAGACCACATTGGAAATCCGAGTGCTGTATGCCGTTCGTAAGGATGGCCATCTCTGGAATAGTGATATGGAAACAATTCCTAAATTTATTTAATAATTTTGGTTAGTAATGTAATGGCCGAAACGCAATACCAAACGTGATGATGTGTTAGTTCCTCTGGCTCAACTGTACACACCCCTGTCTACATCGTCTCTGCAACTAATTTGTCTAAGGTTAAAACTCCAAGCTGCAATTTCTTTCTAAACCAAAGATGTTTTAAATGCAAAGATAATCACCAATTTCATACATAGTTTTTGTTTCTTTAAAAAAAAAGAATATATATATGGATGCTAACACGTATTTAAAATTGAATAGTAGTTTTAATAGCGTCCGTTATAATGATCTCCCTGTTTCTCAATCTACTTCCTTACAGAGGCACTGGCATCCTTTGGCACCACGCTCCGCCACGTCGTTACCAAGGCGTCTTGGGATCGAAGTCTTTTTAAAGGCCGTATTAGAAATCGCCTGCTTGTATTCTTACGTTCAGATTTAGCAACAAAGATCTCAAGCTGTAACCAAATCAATATTTAGTCTCTAAATGTAAAACTATGCGCTGCATTCAAAGACAAAGCTATATATGTCAATGCCGTAGTTTATTCTAGCTGTCTGTGTAGAGCCCGCACATGATCTGCGCTGTGGGCTCAATTTCTCCCGATTAAATCCGTTATCGGCTGTGTTTACGGCGTGAGTAAGAAAACTCGGGGTTTAATTCCCCGCCATTAGTACAGTCTGAGATACTCTAGCGTGGATTACACGCAAAAAAAAAGAGGATGAGTTCGGAATAGACAAAACTTCTTCCTCTTGCTCGAGTTTCGGCCGCCCTAATTGAGAAGTCATTCGGTCAGGGTCGGGTAAGACTCGAACAATCAAGAAAGATGAATATATAGTGTTTTCCTTTTATTAACCGAAATCAGCAACATCTGGTATATGTGTACCGTCCACTTCCTACTGTCGTCGACCGTCGGCCCTCCCCGTCGAAACTACAAACGGACGTACAGACATTGCACGCACCGATACGGATAATGACCGTCCATCATACGTTACTAATCTTCTGTTTTAGCATTGCAGCTAAATTGTTTTTATTGGTCTACAATGAACCACCTATGAGAAATGCGGATCTGAAAGCGAGACCGGGTTAACTTACTTCAGTTGGGTTTAAAAACACGAGGCGGCAGAAAGCAATTATAACCGTACCAAGTCTTCGAGGCAGGAACATCTACCAACAGGACATTTTAAAACCATTAATACGTCCACTATTTAAACAAAAAAAAGAAAAGTACATCGGAGATGTATTCTACTATCCACAAGTCTATTGATTCTAAAATTATTTCTAATATCAAGTCTGCCTAAGCTTTTGCAATTATAATTATTATAATTGTCTCTTATCTTTTCTTTTCGATTTTCATTTTTGATAAGTGGATGGATGCATATCTCTGTAGTTGTCAAAAGAAGTTGACGTTTTTTAAAGTCTCTCTATCGCATGTCCGTGGACTAGCAAAGCCGGTATTTGAGAGAGTTCTTGATGGCCTGACAATGTACAAACCTAATAGAACAAGCACAGTTATTTTTAAATATTATCAACATCAGTACTATATGTACACATATAGATCTTCTGCAACAAACACAAAAAATAAAGCGATTACGTCAATCAAGTGGTATAAATGGCACTATGCATTTTCTAAAAATTCATCTGCATATCACTTTTTCATAAATTCAGCTAAAAACTTAACCGATATATTTATTTTAATTATACGATTAATAGTTTCTTTTCTTTACTTTACTCGTAATTAGCTTCCTAAATTAAATAACCGTTTTGCTAAGGTAACGGTTGGCGATTGAGGTAAACAGAAAAAAACAAAAAAATCACAGCTTGTTCGCGTCCCGATTACTGGTAATTCTCTCTAAGGAATACCAGGGAAAATTCTCACCTGTCTAGGCAGGCCTTCTTGGTTCGGAAATAAACTCGTTATCCACTGTACCAACGCGGCTCTGATTGTCCTAGGTGGCGGGGGAAGATTGGCGCCAACCTGTACCGGAAACAAGACACGGCTGGGGTTTTCCGAAACATCCAGACCCTAAAGGTGAGTGTTAGGATTCCATTCGCCAGGTAATATATTTTCTTTCCTCGGGCTTGACTCACTTTTTACGATGGCTGCTGACGGCGGCTGTGACAGTAAATATTCACACAACTTTCTTACTTGCTAGCTGAAACTTCAGCCCTTATACGACCTTTTTTTCCCCCCTCCTATCGGTCATTGCTGTTGTTTGATTTATTAAACGTCTTCATTTATGCATTCGTTTGACTTCTCCCCTGATTAAGCATCTAATAGTAGCACACGTGGGACGCAAAACGAGAAAAATACAATTTTAAAATGTATTCAGTGAGGTTAATTTCCGTAAGGATGAGAATGACTTTGCCCTTTAAAGTCACCCTCTACGCCGAGGTATGTGGTTTTTAATCTGTGGCTCCGATCTACTAATCAATAACACAATTCGTACGTTTAAAACAAATCTTTTGGCAATCTTCAGTGTTCTAAGATGAGAACCATGACAGTACCACTCTGAAACGTCGGGGAACCACAAAGCAAGTGAGCATTGCTGCAGTACTGCACTCAACTCGAAATCGGAACTATGGTGGTTATTTACAAAAATGGAGGGTACCGGAAGTACAAAAACGCCGTTTAGAGTCCGTGTCTCGCGATAAACACGGAAACAACGACACCCAATCTAGTGAAAACAACTTGCTGGGGCTGCTGCGCTTTTACATCTTTAAATCACTAAAAAATCGCGATAATACCACACGTAAAAGGTTTTCACCAGAGGGATTTATCGTTAAGTAACTCCAAACCTCGCTAAAGGCAATTAACAGGTACGCAGCCCACATCTCAAGAGTGCGCTGTGTGAGAGCGGGATACCTGGTCTCAGCAAGACACGTATAATAAAGAATTATTCTTCAGCGGCCTGGAAGTGTAAGTGAACGCGCATCGTATTTGTGCAAGGCCGCATCCTGATCTCAAGCTCGGGTTTCACAGTTCCAGATCACAGCGTTACAAAACCTGTCCTACAGCCCGTCCGTCATTACCATCCACAAACCCGGCCTAAAGTCCGTCAGTCATCACCATCCACAAACTAGTCCTACAAACCGTTCGTCATCATCATTCACAAACCCGGCCTACAGTCCGTCGTCCGTCATCTCCATCCACAAACTTGTCGTACAGCACGTCGTCCGTCAACACCATCCACAAACTTCTCCTACAGCCCTTCCGTCATCACCATCCACAAACTTCTCCTACAGCCCTTCCGTCATCATCATCCACAAACTTGTCCTACAGCCCTTCCGTCATCATCATCCACAAACTTCTCCTACAGCCCTTCCGTCATCACCATCCACAAACTTCTCCTACAGCCCTTCCGTCATCATATTCCACAAACTTGTCCTACAGCCATTCCGTCATCATCATCCACAAACTTGTCCTACAGCCCTTCCGTCATCACCATCCACAAACTTCTCCTACAGCCCTTCCGTCATCATCATCCACAAACTTGTCCTACAGCCCTTCCGTCATCACCATCCACAAACATCTCCTACAGCCCTTCCGTCATCATCATCCACAAACTTGTCCTACAGCCCTTCCGTCATCACCATCCACAAACTTGTCCTACAGCTAGTCCGTCACCACCATCCACATACGTGTCCACAGCCCGTCGTCTGTCATCACCATCCACAAACTTGTCCTACAGCCCGTCGTCCGTCATCACCATCCACAAACGTGTCCTACAGTCCGTCGTTCGTCATCACCATCCACAAATGTGTCCTACAGCTACTCCGTCATCACCATCCACAAACGTGCCCTACAGCCCGTCGTCCGTCATCACCATCCACAAACGTGTCCTACAGCCCGTCGTTCGTCATCACCATCCACAAACTTGTCCTACTGCCCGTCATCCGTCATCATCATCCACAAAGTTGTCCTACAGCCCGTCGGCCGTCATCACCATCCACAAAGTTGTCCTACAGCTAGTCCGTCATCACCATCCACAAACTTGTCCTACAGCCCGTCGTCCGTCATCACCATCCACAAACTTGTCCTACAGCCCGTCGTCCGTCATCACCATCCACAAACGTGTCCTACAGCCCGTCGTCCGTCATCACCATCCACAACTTGTCCTACAGCTAGTCCGTCATCACCATCCACAAACCCGGCCTACAGCCCTTCCGTCATCACCATCCACAAACGTGTCCTACAGTCCGTCGTTCGTCAACCATCCACAAATGTGTCCTACAGCTACTCCGTCATCACCATCCACAAACGTGCCCTACAGCCGTCGTCCGTCCATCACCATCCACCACAAACGTGTCCCAGCCCGTCGTTCGTCATCACCATCCACAAAACTTGTCCTACTGCCCGTCATCCGTCATCCGTCATCATCACCACAAGTTGTCCTACAGCCCGTCGTCCGTCATCCCATCCACAAAGTGTCCTACAGCTAGTCCGTCATCACCATCCACAAACTTGTCCTACAGCCCGTCGTCCGTCATCACCATCCACAAACTTGTCCTACAGCCCGTCGTCCGTCATCACCATCCACAAACGTGTCCTACAGCCCGTCGTCCGTCATCACCATCCACAACTTGTCCTACAGCTAGTCCGTCATCACCATCCACAAACGTGTCCTACAGCCCGTCGTTCGTCATCACCATCCACAAACGTGTCCTACAGCCCGTCGTGCGTCACCACCATCCACAAACGTGTCCTACAGATCGTCGTTCGTCATCACCATCCACAAACGTGTCCTACAGCTAGTCCGTCACCACCATCCACAAACGTGTCCTACAGCCCGTCGTGCGTCACACCACCATCCACAAACGTGTCCTACAGCCCGTCGTGCGTCACCACCATCCACAACGTGTCCTACAGCCCGTCGTCCGTCACACCATCCACAAACGTGTCCTACAGCCCGTCGTTCGTCATCACCATCCACAAACGTGTCCTACAGCCCGTAGTGCGTCACCACCATCCACAAACGTGTCTTACAGCTAGTCCGTCATCACCATCCACAAACGTGTCCTACAGCCCGTCGTGCGTCACCACCATCCACAAACGTGTCCTACAGCCCGTCGTCCGTCACCACCATCCACAAACTGTCCTACAGCCCGTCGTTCGTCATCACCATCCACAAACGTGTCCTACAGCCCGTCGTGCGTCACCACCATCCACAAACGTGTCCTACAGCCCGTCGTCGTCGTCATCACCATCCACAAACGTGTCCTACAGCTAGTCCGTCATCACCATCCACAAACGTGTCCTACAGCCCGTCGTGCGTCACCACCATCCACAAACGTGTCCTCCGTCACATCACCGTCGTGCGTCACACCACCACTCACACAACACGTGTCCTACAGCCCGTCGTGCGTCATCACCATCCACAACGTGTCCTACAGCCCGTCGTGCGTCACCACCATCCACAAACGTGTCCTACAGCCGTCGTGCGTCACCACCATCCACAAACGTGTCCTACAGCCCGTCGTTCGTCATCACCATCCACAAACGTGTCCTACAGCTAGTCCGTCACCACCATCCACAAACGTGTCCTACAGCCCGTCGTGCGTCACCACCATCCACAAACGTGTCCTACAGCCCGTCGTGCGTCATCACCATCCACAAACGTGTCCTACAGCCCGTCGTGCGTCACCACCATCCACAAACGTGTCCTACAGCCCGTCGTCCGTCACCACCATCCACAAACGTGTCCTACAGCCCGTCGTTCGTCATCACCATCCACAAACGTGTCCTACAGCCCGTAGTGCGTCACCACCATCCACAAACGTGTCCTACAGCCCGTCGTTCGTCATCACCATCCACAAACGTGTCCTACAGCTAGTCCGTCACCACCATCCACAAACGTGTCCTACAGCTAGTCCGTCACCACCATCCACAAACGTGTCCTACAGCCCGTCGTCCGTCATCACCATCCACAAACGTGCCCTACAGCCCTTCGTCCGTCATCACCATCCACAAACGTGTCCTACAGCCCGTCGTGCGTCACCACCATCCACAAACGTGTCCTACAGCCCGTCGTGCGTCACCACCATCCACAAACGTGTCCTACAGCCCGTCGTTCGTCATCACCATCCACAAACGTGTCCTACAGCTAGTCCGTCACCACCATCCACAAACGTGTCCTACAGCTAGTCCGTCATCACCATCCACAAACGTGTCCTACAGCCCGTCGTTCGTCATCACCATCCACAAACGTGTCCTACAGCCCGTCGTGCGTCACCACCATCCACAAACGTGTCCTACAGCCCGTCGTTCGTCATCACCATCCACAAACGTGTCCTACAGCTAGTCCGTCACCACCATCCACAAACGTGTCCTACAGCTAGTCCGTCATCACCATCCACAAACGTGTCCTACAGCCCGTCGTGCGTCACCACCTTCCACAAACGTGTCCTACAGCCCGTCGTGCGTCACCACCATCCACAAACGTGTCCTACAGCCCGTCGTCCGTCACCACCATCCACAAACGTGTCCTACAGCCCGTCGTTCGTCATCACCATCCACAAACGTGTCCTACAGCCCGTCGTGCGTCACCACCATCCACAAACGTGTCCTACAGCCCGTCGTTCGTCATCACCATCCACAAACGTGTCCTACAGCTAGTCCGTCACCACCATCCACAAACGTGTCCTACAGCTAGTCCGTCATCACCATCCACAAACGTGTCCTACAGCCCGTCGTGCGTCACCACCATCCACAAACGTGTCCTACAGCCCGTCGTGCGTCACCACCATCCACAAACGTGTCCTACAGCCCGTCGTCCGTCACCACCATCCACAAACGTGTCCTACAGCCCGTCGTTCGTCATCACCATCCATCCACAACGTGTCCTCAGCCCGTCGTCACAGTGTGTTCGTACCACCATCCACAAACGTGTCCTACAGATCGTCGTTCGTCATCACCATCCACAACGTGTCCTACAGCTAGTCCGTCACCACCATCCACAAACGTGTCCTACAGCCCCGTCGTGCGTCACCACCATCCACAAACGTGTCCTACAGCCCGTCGTGCGTCACCACCATCCACAAACGTGTCCTACAGCCCGTCGTCCGTCACCACCATCCACAAACGTCCTACAGCCGTCGTTCGTCATCACCATCCACAAACGTGTCCTACAGCCCGTAGTGCGTCACCACCATCCACAAACGTGTCTTACAGCTAGTCCGTCATCACCATCCACAAACGTGTCCTACAGCCCGTCGTGCGTCACCACCATCCACAAACGTGTCCTACAGCCCGTCGTCCGTCACCACCATCCTCAACAAACGTGTCCTACAGCCCGTCGTTCGTCATCACCATCCACAAACGTGTCCTACAGCCCGTCGTGCGTCACCACCATCCACAACGTGTCCTACAGCCCGTCGTTCGTCATCCCATCCCCAAACGTGTCTTACAGCTAGTCCGTCATCACCATCCACAAACGTGTCCTACAGCCCGTCGTGCGTCACCACCATCCACAAACGTGTCCTACAGCCCGTCGTGCGTCATCACCATCCACAAACGTGTCCTACAGCCCGTCGTGCGTCATCACCATCCACAAACGTGTCCTACAGCCCGTCGTGCGTCACCACCATCCACAAACGTGTCCTACAGCCCGTCGTGCGTCACCACCATCCACAAACGTGTCCTACAGCCCGTCGTTCGTCATCACCATCCACAAACGTGTCCTACAGCTAGTCCGTCACCACCATCCACAAACGTGTCCTACAGCCCGTCGTGCGTCACCACCATCCACAAACGTGTCCTACAGCCCGTCGTGCGTCATCACCATCCACAAACGTGTCCTACAGCCCGTCGTGCGTCACCACCACCATCCACAAACGTGTCCTACAGCCCGTCGTCCGTCACCACCATCCACAAACGTGTCCTACAGCCCGTCGTTCGTCATCACCATCCACAAACGTGTCCTACAGCCCGTAGTGCGTCACCACCATCCACAAACGTGTCCTACAGCCCGTCGTTCGTCATCACCATCCACAAACGTGTCCTACAGCTAGTCCGTCACCACCATCCACAAACGTGTCCTACAGCTAGTCCGTCACCACCATCCACAAACGTGTCCTACAGCCCGTCGTCCGTCATCACACCATCCACAAACGTGCCCTACAGCCCTTCGTCCGTCACCATCCACAAACGTGTCCTACAGCCCGTCGTGCGTCACCACCATCCACAAACGTGTCCTACAGCCCGTCGTGCGTCACCACCATCCACAAACGTGTCCTACAGCCCGTCGTTCGTCATCACACCATCCACAAACGTGTCCTACAGCTAGTCCGTCACCACCATCCACAAACGTGTCTTACAGCTAGTCCGTCATCACCATCCACAAACGTGTCCTACAGCCCGTCGTGCGTCACCACCATCCACAAACGTGTCCTACAGCCCGTCGTGCGTCACCACCATCCACAAACGTGTCCTACAGCCCGTCGTCCGTCATCACCATCCACTAACCCGACTAACAGCTCGCTCGTTCTGCCACATAACTGCACTCAAAGATACTTTAATAATTACTCGGCTAACGAGTATAATATTTGTCCCCGTGTCCCCAAATTAATCAACCTATACACTACTTAGTTTGATTTCCGTTAAAAGATGTTCGAAATAAACCATTTAAGAAAATAAATTGTGCAGATAAAGTGAAATTCGAATTTTGCACACACACACACAGCTCACGTGAGGCAAACACCGTGGGCGAGACCACCGGGTTAAAATGGTAAAACGTCAGTAAATCAGTAAATGCTAAATAAACGTGTAGATCACGGGTTCCCAACCTATGTTACACCACACACGCACACACACACACACACACACAACATACGAAACTTTTCTTCCAGCCATTCCTCACACTAATTAGTAGAATTAATCACCCTAGTAGGATGTTTAAATAAGTTAGCGTCGATTACGCGGACGGACCCGGACGCCAGCTCGCTCGATATTCCTCCCTGCTGAAATAAAGTCAGCTGTTGCACAACAAAGAGCTAGCTACCAACCCTGAAGCCCCTAGCCCCTGCCCCTCCCCTTCCCACTCCGCCTCACCACACGTTTAGTTGGTGAGTGGGAGAAATTTCGTTGGTGCAGATGACAACAGGCAGGCGGACAGAGGGAACCGATAACCGAATGATTGACGGGAGAAGCGAACGGCTGACCAATACGTCATTTCGATCGACCTCAAATCGATTTCACAAACGTATGAGCGTGCGTGGATTCAGAGATCTGGCAGAGATGAGCAGGGCGCCGGAAGATCTTACAGGGGCCGAGGAAGCATCATCCGGTCACGTGTCGAATTTAACGAGGGAGACGACGACGACGACGACCAACTGCAGGACAGGGAGCCCGTCAATAACGACGTGCGGAGACTTCTCGCACCTGTTAATGCGCCGAGGTATTAGTACCATGACCAGATACATAAAAACGCAAAATGAAGTAAATGCCTATAAATTGTTTCACTCGATGACTCCCGGATTATTTTCGTTCGCGAAATATTTGCCCTTTTTTGCCCTGTCTGTCTGTTTGTTCCTCCACCCCACCCTAATCCACCCACCCAGCCACCCAGGAGGAACCGAATCACTAAAGGAAGGCGACAGAGATGCCGGTATCAGCGTTTGCGCGGGCCTGCGGATGTGTGTAGGAAGAAGAGAAGAAACCAGATCTATACGGCCGATGTAGAGCGAGCGACAGGTTGTGGATAGGAGAAATCGATACAGGCAGCCGAGAGCAACACGGGTGTCAAAACAGAATACGTGAGCCACAGTGAAAGGTCAGAAGAGAAAATGAATGCATATATTATCAGAGAGAGAGAGAGAGAGAGAGAAGGCCGAGATCAAACGAGAGAGATAAACCAGGCCTCGACAAATTCCATCGCCGAGAGACGGGCTGAATCCAACTCAGGAAGAATTTGAATCGAGATTCATTCGTGTGGGGGGAGAGCAAGTTAAATTTAGGCCCCGTGAGAGGTACAGACAACTGTGATACGTTGAACAATAAGAAGAAGAGAGAGAGAGATGAAGGAGGAGAGAAAGACGAGAGATATGAACGGCAGTAGGAAGGAGTAAAGCCAGAGAGGATAAAGAGATCTGGATGGATTCCACTGGAAATAAAAGCTCAAATACATAGCCTTTTGTAAAAAAAAAAGGAAAAGACCATTCCATTACTGTAAAGGGGATTTCTAACAAATGTGTTGTCAATAATCTAATTTAAAAACCTGTAACACACCAAGAAAGGAAAGTACATAGAAGTAGCTGGCAACACCTGTCTCACGGCAACAACACCTACCGTACTCAGTCTCCGTCACGCACGTACATCAGACTCCTCGATCAGTCGGAGTTGAAACTCTTGAAATTCGAATGTTCGCAGAGAGAGAGGGAGAGAGAAACAACATCGCACTAATCCTCGGTTATTTGTAATCCTAATAATTAAATTCAATATCGGATTTCGCCGGAATTTAGTGAGTAGCCGGCTTGGCCGGACAATAAAAGGAAGACATTTCACTCGCGTAAACCCAAATTTGTGTATTTTATGGATAAACGACAAGTTTTTTTTTTTTTATTTTGTTTTCTGAAATAAAAGAAAAAAATTTAGCATCAGAGTCGCTTACAATCGGGTTATAATTTTAGGAGAATAATGCGTATAAAAGCCTGTATGTTGAGTGTGATTGGGTAAAGAAATAAATTAATTATATATATATACACGAACCAGATATGCGGAAACATATGAAATAATGAGAACAGGACAAATTGGAAAAAGCTGAGGATTTATAGAGGAGATAAATGAATTCAAAATTTGAGATCAGCGCTAATTTTTAAAAAAAATAATAATAATTAGAAGAGAGAGAGGGGGAGAGAGAAGGTGGACTGTCAGGACAGTGTTACTGTAGCTGTTCATTGCAACAGGATCCGATTCTCGGATTATAATGAGCGCAGGAGGAAGAGAGAGAGGAGGAAAACATGTCGCCATACCTACCAATGATGCCGGTTCCGTGTGCGGAGTCGGATCGTCTCGTCAGTACATCCCTGCCACGGTGTGCTAAAATAATCCAAGGGTAAACCAACAGCGTCAGTCTCGCGGTACACGGACAGATCAACGCGGATACAACTCGATCCTGGTAGCCGTGGTAGAATTTCGTCGCGGTGACGAGAGAGAGAGAGAGAAAGAGAGAGAGAG
The DNA here is from genome assembly GCA_018389105.1 of Nautilus pompilius. Lineage (NCBI taxonomy): Eukaryota > Metazoa > Mollusca > Cephalopoda > Nautilida > Nautilidae > Nautilus > Nautilus pompilius. The sequence continues at coordinate 15,681 of JACATO010002373.1, forward strand.
GGGGGAGGGGGGGAAGAGAAAACGGGAATAGTTCCGTAGCTCGAATTCATACAATCCTTCGTGCTGCATAAATCATGTCGGGCCTCGAGAACGAGGCTGGAGTGCGTGAGATAGCGACGACGAGTCCGTCCGTCCGCCAGCTAAAGCAGCCGCATCATCATCCATCAGCAGCAGCAGCAGCAGCGGCGGCGGCGCCGATTAGGTGGCGGTGCTCGTCGGGAGACGGCTGCTGCGACCATTTCCCCGGCCAGCGGGAGAAGCGTGGGAGGGAGGCAGGGGAGGGAGCCGCGACGCCGGCAAAGTGGCAGCGAGCGATCGAACAACAGGTTCGGCCGGCCGGCAGCAGCCAGTGATGCTGGGAGAGGAGAAGGGGGGGGTCACCGACGGCTCCCCTGCCGGGGAGGGAGGGAGAGAGGGGCCCCCCCCCGGCCGCCGCCGACGCCATTTTTTTATGTTTGTTTGTCCCCGGTGATTAATGGATTTAAACAACAACAACAACAACAACAGCCCCGTAGGTGTTCTGGTTAATCTCTCCGTCATATCGACATATTTCGGTATCGATCCCTCCGCTCTCCCCTCCCCTCGCCATCACGGTGCGCTTCAAACATCTGCTCCTGTCGCCGGACGGAGGCCGAGGGAACGAGACGCTGTAGTCATGACAACGCCCGGGCGATCATTACCTGCCTGCATTTAATTTTTTGTGTTTCGCGTTAGTGGGTGGGGGGGGTAGTAGGGGACATCTACCCCCCCGACCCCCTAACCCCTTATCCCCCGACCCCCTAACCCCCGACACAGTCCTTCCCGCTGACCCCACCGGAAGGGCCAGGCGGTCAGACTGCTAACCATCACCCGACGCGGAGAAGTCCGAGTCTCCCCGCCGGAGCGAAGAGAAGCCACGACAGCAGCAGCAGCAGCAGCAGCCAGCTCTGGTCGGCGGAGGGGCGGGCTGGGGACTTGGTTATTCGGTGCGGCTCGAACGGCTGTAACCGGGTGAAAACGCGTGGATGGGGAAGTAGGACTGCCGTCAGTGGAAACGGAGGGAGGAGGGGTCGCTGGTGCCCTAGAAAAAAAAAAACAAAAACACGAAACCATCCGAGGTTTATTCCCGTCGAGGACAAAGGACGATTACCTGGAAACCTTAAAATAAACCTGCGAGTCATAGATAAGGGGACTGGCTTCGGGAGTCAAATATCTTAGGCGTGTAGGATTTTGACTGTCGACCCGACCTCGCCGCAGCAACATCCAATCAAACTCGAGTTTCAATATTTGAATCCCCTCCTCCTCCTCCCCCCCCCAAATAACTCGCCTATGAGAGAACGCAAGACCTTACTGGACCACTTTAAGGGGCCTGAAGGTATGTAACTAACATCGAGCTTGGGAAAAAACCGACACTCCATTAATTAACCTTTTAGGTGAGGCTGACGTCACTCCCATGACGCTCGCGCCGGCGAATTTCGCTGTAATCATCATTAGCCGAGCTTCAGTTTGTTTCCCTTTCATCATCAGCAGCAGGGGAGATGTGCTTTTGTTATCATAAAGGTCAACATAAAAACTGTCATTCCAGCAGATCGCGAGGAATACAAAGCTGTACATTATTTTTTGTGGGGGGGGCCGAAAAATTCTAAATTGGCTAATACAACGGATCGGTCGGTGCTCTTGTAGAAGAAAATCTTGTTTATGCAGAATGAAAATAAGTAGTAGGCCCCAACATCCAGAAGCTAAGTTAATTAATTCGATCACACACACACACACACACACACACACACACACACACACACAAAACACATAAAACCATTTTTCTTAGTTATACAATTTTCAAGTACCTTTCACGTAGCAGCAGCATCCATTATCAAACGTGGCTGTTGGTACGCGGACTAGCAATTGCGGAGACTGCGTTACACGTCCGCCAGCTAGTTAAAGCTGCGTGTCATACATTAGCCTGCCTGCTGTCACATCCAGTACTACGCTTGGACGCTGAGTAGGTGTGTATAACTGTATGTTATATACCATCGAAATTAACCGAAAACGAAATAATTAAACCCTCGGTCAAAGCAGATATCTAGGAAGGAGATCAGACACGGAGATGGGGTTGTTTTGTTTGTTGTTTTTTTCCATCGCAAATTTTAAATCAGGCCGTGTTAAGTAAAGAATTTCCATGTTTCGAGTACTTCATTACCCTCTTGCATAAACCGTGGATGTCTTTTGCCTCTTTTTGTACACTTATTTCCCACAGAATGACAAAACTTTCTGGGGGAAAAAAAAGAAGAAGAAGAAAAACATCCATGGAAAAGTGTGCAGCGTGTGGACCTGTATTGTCCTGATGGTATATGCCTCCGTGGAAGATCGTGACAGGGGAGAATTTGTAGCTGCAGAAATTCGTCAGTGCATCGCTGCGCTGTGAGGGTTTCTCGAGACATTTCCGATCAGTGCGTAATATGGCTACCCACACCATGATGCTGCCACCACCAAAGCGAGCAATATGTTGCAGATAACTTGCTGTAAGATGTCTATTACGTCGTCTGGAGCGACCGATATAAAAACCGGAGAGAACAAAGCGTTGACTCCTCCCCAGACCAAACCACGTAAGCCTGGTGCCACAGAATGGTGTTTGTTCCACCAGCACAACACTCCTTAAAAGCAGTCAGTTCAAATACCCGCCTCTCTCTCTTCTCTCTCGTCTCTCCTCTCCATAGCTCCTTCGCTCTCTATCGCTCTAACGACGTCATATTTCTCTCCATCTCCAGTTCTCTCTCCT
>JACATO010002374.1:0-43810 GCA_018389105.1 Nautilus pompilius
ATACATTCTGAGTGACGCCACTAAATTTCCATTATAAGAACAGTAATAACAAATTGTAAAATATTTCAACAATCTTCGAACTATTTTTTTTTTTAAATTAACTCTTAAAATTAGATTATATTAAATGAATTTGAATTAAAATTTTAATAAAGTTGTTTAAATGGTAGTTCTTTTAAAAACTCGTTAGAATAATAATTACTGATAGTGCTAGTAATTACTATTTAAATTTTTGCATATTTAAATATTTCTAGTTATTTACTGTTTCACTGTGGACTCGATAGCGATTCCACCTGAGTGAACAAAGTGCGATTGTGTCCCAGGTTTAGCCAGCACATTGAGTTAATAGGGAAAATCTCACCTGAGAGAAGGTATTACGTATTGCTACACCCAGAAAGCCGGACCAGAAGCAGAAGTTTCCAGTTTTGTATAATTGCAAGCAAACACGAACTTCTCATTCTGAGAAAGAGCAGAAACCGAAAGGATGACAAATGGCGTGATTAGGGAACGTACTGCCATCAATAAAACTTTGACAATTTTGTCAAAAAAACGAGGACAGGTGCTTTCTCGCAGATACCGAAGAGGATCAGCAGATGTGGAAATTTCGCAGGGCTTGTGATGATTCATATGTCAAGATGATCAATGGAAATATGACAACAGAGAATATACATATATATATATATTTTCCACGTACCTTTAGAAATATTCTAAAAATTTACAATGGTTCCTACGGTTTCACACCTTCCCTATAAACGATGCCGCTGAGACTTTGGTAAATGCGTCTGTCGTACTACAAAAATAGTAGGCGGAAAGGGTTCTAGTACGGTACCGGACAAAGAGACATTTTAATTTTTCCTTGATTAATGGCTGCCTTAAAAAAGAATACTTGGTTCACTTTGTAATTTATTAAAAGAGTTAAAAAGTACGAACGGTTTCAGTAATCGAGAAAGACCTGAATGGATAAAATATCCACCCCCTGTTCTGGCTTTCGAGGTCTAGGAACGTTTCGCAGCAGGAAGCGAGGGAGGATATGGTACGGGGCATCAATTCCGACCAAGCAAGCTAAGGTGTTTTGAGCGGAGCCAGTCTGAGGTTATTCGCAGAATGCCTGCTAGACCTACCTTCGGTAAACACTAAAACTTTGCATTTCTGGATGCGGAAAGAAATCCAAAGATGATTTTTAAAAAAATATAATATTGCTTCTTTGAACCGGGATCGTTATAGGGACTTCCGACTGAAAATATTTGAAATTGTTGTCGGACAAAGAACAATACGGCGTGAAATCAATACTCATTGTCATCCACTCAGAACAAATAAATGCCATACAGAAAAATGAAGTCTCCTCTCAGCAGTCGAGTTCCGAGTAAACGAGACGCTTAGCCAAGCAAAACGACAGATGGTAAAATATCTGTGATTTTAAGAACCTTCTTGATGTCTATTTTAAAACAAAAAAAGGGATTTATATGGCTTTAAAAACTCCCTACCTCCGACTATCTATATCTGTGTATATTATAACTGCAAAGTATTAACAGGATCGGACCCAGTGGAAATGCTAAATAGTTACATTTCTATTAATTTAACCAAAATTAAAGTTTTCTAAATTCGATAAGTCTGCGAGGCCTGGTAATATTTTCTTTTCCAAGAACACTAAGAAAAAAAGCAGACTTCACATTCCATTCGTCAGCCTTTGCTTTATTTTGTTTAATACACTATTACGGAAAAGTCTCTTTTTTTTTCCAATATATGGAAAGCTGACAATTTTGTATTCAGTGTTTTATTTTGACAAGGATAACGTAACCCTGACTTACAATCAAAGGCCAGGTTTGCCTTAGTGATGTCCAATATTAAAACGCTTTGCAAAATCACAAATAAATTATTAAAAAAAAGCATTTTAAACTTTCTGCGTGTGACTCCGTGCCAATCTGCCTTCCCATACCTTCCAGACAGGAATTACTCAGAGCGAGTTAACCCACGGGGGGGTCTGTCTGGGTGTGATTTATTTGATAAAATTCAGCTTGGATTGATTAGGATGTTTTTGGGGTTTTAACTATTTGAGATACGCTGATCGATTAACAATATTAAATCTTCCGAGTTTGGATTTTAGCCAACAAGAAGAGACTTAAGGGAGGTTTCCAAAATAAGTAGGAATTTCTTGACAAGGACAGACGTTTTCAGCTGTTTTCTGTTGCCAACAATAGGGGTCGTAATTTCCAGCATGAGTACATATTAGAAAATACATTTTTAGTTAGGTATCTGTTACTGAGTGGAATAAATTACCGGAAAGTTGACTTAATAGTAATAATATAAATAATGTTAAGAATGTGCTGAAAGTCATTTCTTTTCCATACTTACCTTTATTATCATTTTTAAGGAACTTTAAAAAATTAAACTTTCTGATATTTTGAGAACTGTTAGAATGAGGCAGAGCTCTCCTGTTAGGAAGACAACAAACTGCTTCATATATGGCGAAATCAACCAGCGCTAGTTGTTAATTAAACGTGTAGACTAGTCTATAATCGGCATCATATCCTTACGTACAGACGAGGCTATAAATGACGTCATACGCTTACGTACAGACGAGGCTATGATTGACGTCATACGCTTATGTATAGATGAGGCTATAAATGACGTCATACGCTTACGTACAGACGAGGCTATAAATGGCGTCATACGCTTACGTACAGATGAGGCTATGATTGACGTCATACGCTTATGTATAGATGAGGCTATAAATGACGTCATACGCTTACGTACAGATGAGGCTATAAATGACGTCATACGCTTACGTACAGATGAGGCTATGATTGACGTCATACGCTTACGTATAGATGAGGCTATAATCGATGTAATATTCTTTGATGTTTCTATTAAAAGTTAAATCATATGAGGTCGATTATAGCCTCATCTATATGTTTAATTATGGATTACTGGTGCTCCAATACCTAGTTCCGTTCTATCTTTTTTGTACCAAATTGTGTACCTGGTGGAGATTCCATTAAGGGGATTTAATGTCAACGCTAGATTTTAAACCTTCAATATCAGCGACCTGCTTTAATGATAATAATGAGAGTGAAATACTATTCGATTTTAACGCGATTTTAGCAGCACCTTAATACTTTATGTTTTTTACGTTCTATTCACCTCGTTTTTTCGGTATCGTTTTATCCTAAGCATAATGAATATCGAGTATTTAAAAGAATCAAAGTGGTATACGTACAATATTTAACAAATTATGTTAAAAATTATGAGAACTTCCTACATTATAGATACTTTTAAATCAAAAATGCCATTCATAAGTGATTTATTTTAGGATAATCCTGTTTTCTCCATTGTCCTGAAAAATTCACCGTCGATGGCAGCCTCATGGTGTGGAGAGGACATCAAACAACCATTTTATTAACGTTTATGTCATGAATAAAGGGAAATTGCTTTATCTCTGGAACGAACTACACGGAAAATAACTCTCATTTATGAAATCGGAATCAGGATTTCTTAACTGCAGGAATTTATTCCGAATATGCTAGGATTTAATAGTCTTGTTTTTTTTTTACTTATCCATTAGTCCACTGGGTATCTGATGAGACGTTTCTAATAGTAAGAAGTAGAAAACCACAAAAGATACCGCAACATCAGCAAGTTCCTTTAGTTATCTTCAGTCAGGATTACTTCCCCTTTCACCAAACTGTTCTCGCTGTACCTATCAAGATCGTACGTCGAGACAGCCTCAATACGGAACGTATTGGCGTGTAAAGTATATTTTATGGAAACTATAAATGTCTGGGCATTACCAAGTTTGGTTGCTTGGTTTCTGATTTTCGAATTTGGAGAAAAATATGTGTATGACGTAGCTATACGGATTCCACACTCGTTTATGACTTCTTGGATACTACGCGTATTCATTAAAGAGGACAGCTGAGTTACCGCCCCTAGTCGGTGTAAAAAGTCTCGGAGAGCCATTCAGAGTGAAAATCTGAGTGTTTCAGCTTTAAAAAAAAATGTCTTTTGGAGAGGAAGAAAATGCTGGCATTTTTGTCATATCCCGCTTTAATGTCCGTAAATTATTGATTCTTCTGCATCTTTTCCCTTTTATTCGAAGATGATTTGGAGAGGTTGTATGCACTGGACGAATATTCATCTTTGTCTCATCGTTAATGACCGACATAAAGAGCCAAATTATCGCCATTACGTGCCATTTATATACCATTAGTTTAAAAGATAGTGAACATTGTGACAGCAGCATTTTTGGCTCTTTGCGACCGTCGTTATAGATGGATATTCGTCCACTTTTGGCATTTCCAGTTCGGCTGAGTTGCTTGCGTGAAGAAAGGACTACAGTTTTTTGTCGTCTGCTTTTCCCTTTCCTGGTGGAAATTGGTCCGGATTACTCTACCATTTGTTAGGGACGACGACTGAGAGGTTTCGAAATCCTTCTGCACAAGGATATCAACTGATTATTTGTCATTGTTGCTGTTACATTGGAAGGATCTCACTTATCTCGAGGATCTTTAGTTCAACTGAGACAAGAAACCATCAAAACTTACACAAGGCCTTGAGGAAAATTTAGAAAGGTCTGTCAGTACGATTTCTAAACTGATCTACGCTGTCAATCGTAAACATCCAGGCTGTGGTTCTGAAACCCTATAGCATTGGGAAAACCTCTGACTGATCTCCCATCAATCGTCTAATTCTCCATCTCCCAATATTACAGTTTTAGATCGGTCGGTAAAGGGTTAGGGTTAGATCTTATTGACTCCCTGCTGAACTTCCCCCCCCCACAATATTCGACTGTTTATTCTTAAATATGGGTTCCACGCTCGCACAGCTTCTATAAGATGTGTCCAACCTAAGAGCTGTCGTGCAACAGAAGTAAACTTCCTTTGTGTGGTTTTGGCCAATTCCTGGTACCCGTACAAGACACGCTAAACTATACGAAAACGGAACTAACAAGCTGTATACTTGTATAGGACATTCAAGCTGTCTTCATACAGGGTGCCCCACGAAAAACCAGGAAATTTGGTACAGTTTATTTAATTGTTGGAAATTTTGGTAGTTATTTAAAACAAAAGCAAAAGATGGAAATTTGGTAGCTTAAAACAGAACAAAAACGCAAATGTTAGATGTGGTGTTCAAAATGCTTTCCGTGGGCAGCTGCACAGCGACGTAGACGGTCTATCTGGCCAGCTTCCAGTCGCCCTTTGGATAACTTCAAGCGGGATATTGTTCCAAGCTTCCATCAGCACAGGTTTTAAAGATTGTATGTCTGTGACCTCTCTCCTCTGTAATTGAAGTTGATGTAACAGTAAACCCCACGTGGTAAAATCCGTTACGTTGAGATCTGGACTTTTAAAATTTCCTGGTTTTTGTGGGGCACCCTGTAGTACCAGCGTGTATTCGTTCTTCATCTTCCCTTGGTGTGATCTAGAGAATTGTCAGCATCCAAACCATCATAAAATGTCAAGTATTTCTGTTAAATGCAAACCAGATTTAGATTCGTCAAAGTGGACGGTTACGATAGTTAGCCAGATTTTTTTTTTTCCTGTGGTGAATCTAAAATTAATTTTTTTGGGGGGGAGGTTGTTTTAAGGGAAATTCTTTTAGATCTTTGATACGAACTTAGTTAGGAGATGATGCTGAGAGAGAGAGAGACAGAGACAGACAAGAGAGAGAGAGAGAGAGAGAGAGAGAGAGAGAGAGAGAGAGAGAGAGAGAGAGAGAGAGAGAGAGAGAGAGAGACAGAGAGAGAGAGAGAGAGAGAGAGAGAGAGAGAGAGAGAGAGACACAGAAGAGAGAGAGAGAGATGGAGATAGAGAGGGGAGAGTGAGAAGGAGAGAGACAGACTACAGACAGAGAGGAGAGAGGAGAGTGAGAAGGAGAGAGAGAGAGAGATGGAGATAGAGAGGGGAGAGTGAGAAGAGAGAAAAGAGAGATGAAGAAAGAAACATAGATGAGAGAGAGAGAGAAGATGGAGATGAAAGAAACATAGATGAGAGATAGAAAGAGAGAGAGAGAGAGAGAGCGAGAGAGAGAGAGAGAGATGAAGAAAGAACAGATAAAAAGAGAGAGAAAGAGAGAGAGAGATAGAGATCGAGAGAGAGAGAGAGAGAGATATAGAGAGAGATAGATAGAGATATCGAGAGAGAGAGGGGAGAGTGCGAAGGAGAGAGAGATGAAGAAAGAAACATAGATGAGAGAGATAGAGAGAGAGAGAGAGAGAGAACAGACAGACAGACAGACAGAGAGAGAGACTGAGAGACAGAGAGAGAGAGAGAGATAACAAGAGAGAGAGAGAGTAGAGATGGATATAGAGAGGGGAGAGTGAGAAGGGAGAGACAGACAGACAGACAGAGAGAGAGAAGGAGAGTGAGAAGGAGAGAGAGAGAGACTAGAGAGAGAGAGAGAGAGAGAGTGAGAAGGAGAGAGAGATAGAGAGGAGAGAGAGAGAGAGAGAGTTAGCTAGAGAGGAATTTCTAAGAGTAGATAATTTAGGTTGAGAAGTAGAGAGAGCGAGATCTCTATCGCGACTCGAGAGAGAGAGAGAGCCTCTCTGAGAGAGATTTTTCTTTCATGCCTTCTGTCTTAGACTCTTGAACACCTAAACGATGAGAAATACTGCCGCTAAATTTGAATTGTAGACCTTGAAGGGGAGAGCTGAGTGGGTTTTAAAAAAATAATTGGAGATTCGAACGCCGTGGACAGGGAATAGTCAATAGTTCTAGGATGGGTCATGATTTTCAAATTAGCTTAGATTCTGAAACGATTAGAAATTATAAAAATACCTTTTACAGAAGTAAAATATATTAGTGACAACGTGGACACGACAAATGTCGTGCTTAGGAAATCTTTAGAAGAGGGAGGATGTAAAACTAGTAACAACGTCAGAGCCATTTTCCAAAATCAGACGTGACTGTCACTGTGAACAAGTACACCACTCACAGCGGTATTCTCATAGACCGATTAATACAAGCGATAACTACACTCGCGCCGCTGGTTTATTCCACTCACACTACTGAAAGGAGATGGTTTCCGATAAGTGGCCCCATGCTGGGGATGCTTCACTGACGTCACTTGCAGGCGTAACTAAATCACGTGGTTTCTGCGAGTCCGCCATCTGACGACATTTGCCGAAGTCGTCTTCGATTTCGGCGATGCCGTGTACAAAATACGTTGATGAAAATTTTTAAATTAAAATTCAAAACAAAAAAATAAATTCAATGTTTATTAAATTCTTTTCTTTGCCGAGAGGAGACATTTGAAAAATTGGGAATATTATTCATTTTCTTTCTCTTTTTTGTAAATTCCTGCTGCTGGCTGTGAAGTTGGTTACATTGGGCCTCCATTTGCACCTGTAAGAGATTTTAAAAAAGTAATTTAAAATGCTAAACAGGTAATGATGCATCGCTTTACATTATAATGTGACAGGAGAATTGCCGAGTCCCGCCGTAGCCGCTAGTGTAGCTGTGACGAAGCAAATGTCTCGGCTGGAGAGAAACTCTCCATTTTTAGACGTGGAAGGAAACCGGAGTATCCGGAGGATGCCCGCGAGGTACGCTGGTGAAGAAGAACGGTAAGCTGCCATGCTGGAGAGTTACGTACGCCGAACCGAGCCTGTGTTTCCACCGGGATCCGAACTGAGACCGGTGGCTCTAGCCGTCTAGTAGGTTACCATTAGACCACCGGTCGCCCTAATCTGATTTTGCCACCTAATCCCAAGTTAAGATAAACAGTAATATTTACTATAAGCTACTCAAACGAACAAAGATTTACATGCACTGTATCTGACTATATCAATATTAATAAAACTTGTATATTTTAAAGGTAAGTAAATATTTTTTTAGATTGATCCTGAGCTACAGGATCAGAAACGTCACCAAGTGAAAATCGGTTGAAATAGCATCGATGTTAAAAGTATCCGACAACCCGGTTTTCTTTGAACCTCTACTATTTTTAAATGATGGAAGGTGGCTTTGGTAACTTAAAAACTGAGATTTAGTTAATCTGACTAACAAAAGGCAGACATTTTACTCTCTCTCTCTCTCTCCATCTCTCTCTACTCCATATCTCCATCTCTCTCTACTCTCTCTCTCTCTCTCTCTCTCTCTACTCCATATCTCCATATCTCTCTACTCTCTCTCTCTCTCTCCATCTCTCGATCTCTCTCTCCATCTCTCTCTACTCTCCATATCTCTCTACTCTCTCTCTCTCTCTCTCTCTCTCTCCATCTCTCGATCTCTCTCTCCATCTCTCGATCTCTCTCTCCATCTCTCTCTACTCCATCTCTCTCCCCCCCCTCTCTCCTCTCTCTCTCTCTCTCTCTCCATCTCTCGATCTCTCTCTCCATCTCTCGATCTCTCTCTCCATCTCTCTCTACTCCATATCTCTCTCCCCCCCCCCTCTCTCTCCTCTCTCTCTCCTTCTCTCTCTCTCTCTGGGACGGTCTCCCTTCACCGGCGGAAATAGAGTCGGAACCTCCACAAAGCCACAGAGTGCGAAGCTGGTTATGAGTTATTTATCTTCATTCCGCTTTATTCCTCTCCGACTATTTTTTTTTCGCTCACGTGTCGGTGAATGACGGTCGCCTTACCGTTCGCTGATCTGAACACGTGACAAGCCGCAGTTTAGTACTTTGTGCACAACGCCGTGTCTTACTCTATAAAATGCAGGCTCCTTTCCCTCCAGCCGTCGTTTCGTAGACATCTAAGGACTGGAGCTGGTCGGCCCGTAATCCAAGACTGCCTTACTGCAAAGACATCAGGGGATCTTGGTCAGTAAACTCCAGGTTAAAAAAAAGAAAAAGGTTTCACTTATCTCCATTGAAGGTTTCTCTAGCATACAATATATACGGTCAATTGTGTGTTGTTAGGTCTCAAGTTATCCGGAAAGGGACAGGCTCTACTACTACTGTTTTACTTTTCTGGGGCTCGTTTATAATAGCGGGTTCATACTTTAAAAATAAAAAAAAAAATAAAGATTTTAATTGACTAGTTTAGTTCGTGGCAGTACAGTCGGAAGTAAACTGGTTAATTGTCCCGATCTATTAAGTCCAGTTATTTTCGATCCGTTTTGGCGACATCTTCAGAAATTAGCCGTTAATTCAAAGACCGACTTCAACTTTTCAGTTTGGCGATTAGTTTGGAGACAAGGTTTCTTCGTGTGTCCCTTTAACCTCCGGCAACACGTGCTTGATAATGGGTCCAGCGTTTAACAAATATTTAAATACCCGTGTGTGTGTGTGTGTGTGTGTGCAAAGCATTGAAAAAGCAGGGTGCTTTCGAATGACGTACCCCTTTCCTACTATGGCGGACGGCCGAAGCCATGCCCCTCCCTGTTTGCTTCCGTCATTCATGTGCAGGAGGAAGTTGCTAAGAGACGAAAAAGAAAGCAGTAATGAATTAATGTATCATCAGACATGGATACGCCACGTGCAAGATTTTAAGTTAGCAAAATATGAATTTATAAAATTTTTTTTCTGTCTTTGGTAAATTGATTCGATAAAGAAACCTATGATTGAGATTGAATCGCCTGACGTCTGGTTTCTATATTGTGAAAATGGTGATCCACCATTCCGCAGACTATGTTTGCCTTCATCAGAATCAATATGGAGCGAGCTGTTTTAAAAGCGTCCTCAAGCGGTGACACGTGGCATAGCCACGAGAGGGAGGGGTTGGTGGTGGTTGTGGTGTTCGTGGTTATGGTCTGCACAGCAAGGATTCAAAAAAAAAATGTCTGAATGATTCGTTATTGCCCAGTGCGTGGCATCTACGGTTCGTCTTCGCCACTATTCGTTGGATTTTTTGGTCGGTTCTATGATGGCGCGCTGCCCTTAACTAAATCGAAGAGTATGGCTGAATTCCCGGTTCCCATGGTTTCCCATGATTCCATGCTGTAAGGTCGGCTGTGGGCTGAATTTCCGAGCAACTTCGTCCGCATACGTCTACTGCGTCCCGATGATATTAAAAATATATATATATATATATACTTTGATGCTGTTGCTGAAAGCTACCTTGCGTGAAAAATAATCCAATTAATTACAAGCTTACCTTTGCCCGCGGAGGGCATAGTAAGGATATGGTTTCTCTGTTGGAGCTGGAACGCTGAAAAAAATCCAAAAACGATTCAATATCGGCATGGAAAATGTCTGGTATAAGTCTGAAAATAAAACAAAAGAAATGGCGCTACGAGTTGACGACAAATACGTGGTGATGTATACTGTACCAGAGATGCTGGAATGAAATCTATATCTCGGTTATTATCGCCTTAATAGTGTCCAGCCTCCAAAGTAGCGGTTGAATATCTATCCTGTTTTTGTTTTCTATCTGCTGGTAATTAAGAAGAAAATTTCAGTCGTCCAAGATTTAAAAAACTTGGAATTAAAGATAGATATATTACCTGGGAATATTCCAAACCGCCTTTGCCCGGTATTAGCCAAAGAATACCTCGAGTTCAAGAAACAAAGTAGGAAGCGATTGAGATCGCGTTTAGATTATAATAAACTAAAGGTAAGCATACACGCTAATTAAATCAGAAAGAAATTAAAATAAGAGAGGGACAGAAGAAAATGGCAGGTGTGAACCATTTAATCCAGCTCACAAACGTCACGTGATAGAATATTTAAGCATCAAACAAATTAAATTTACGTTGCATGCGAGAGCGCTTAACGCCGTCATCATCCAGTCCTCAGAAGCAAAGGGCGACAACTGCATGTGTCGTCGTCTGGCGACGGAAGTCCTCACCACGTGACAATTCTGCAGGGGGGGGTTGGACGTGAAGTCCGCGGTCCGAGCGTCTGCCCCGCCCCTCTTTCTCTTGTATAATCCATGATGGTTCCTCGGCTTCTTGTAATAGCGTCTCGAATAAAGTAAATAAAACCAAAGTTGAGTTTACCGTCTCTCTCTCCCCATCACACACACACACACAAAAGTTGCATCATAGAAAAGTAATTTACCTATAGCTGACGTCTGCGAGCATAACCAACGTCATCACCACGAATAAGACTCGGCAGAATGCTTGCATCGCGGTTGAGGTAGTGTACGCACCTGGAGGGAAAGACGACAGTATCATGGCAGCGAAATCAAAAACCCGAAAATCCTAGCCAATGCTGTTTAACACTTTGTCGGGGATGGGAGAAAAGGATTCCGGGAAGGGGTTGCCTCCCCTTCCTCTGTGTAGCAACTTCCCATCACATTATCTGCCGCTACTTCAGCATCCACCTGTCTGTTTATTGGTCCACTAGAAGCCCTAACTTTCAAAACGAATCGAAGGTTACTTTATCATTGATGTTAAGAAGATTTCGGTAAGAGACGAAACATTTTAAGACAAGGGGAGGTAGCCGGGGATGGGCTGGACCAAAGGAGCAGCGAGCGCCGCCTGTAGGGGCCCCCCGGGTTGAGGTATCCTCTTGGAAACTGACCAGAAAGTTGGGAAGGAAGTTCTTCCAGGTTTTGCTTTTCGTTCTTCATCCAGCCTCCCCAGGTGCGCTTACCTGTAGTCGGGAACGGTGTTGTGTCTTCCGAGTTCTGCGCGATCGATGGACGCCAAACTTACCGCTCACTGGAGGGACTTAAGTAAAACCAGGCTGTTTTCCCGGAGAGAAACTCGCGGGTGACAAATGACTCACCGGAGAAGAGTACTCTCGATCAATAACATCGCCTCGGTTGTCAGAGACACACACAAAACAAGAGGAGAGGAGGATGGGAGATAAACCTGATTGATTGCTGGAGCAGAAGAACGCCATCTGCCTCGGACTGTCACGGTTTTGCTTTCGATGCGGAAATACGATAGGAGGACCGAATTGATGAATGGCCATCCATCACGTGATTTAACAATCAATTTAAACCGCAAAATTTTTTTTTTTTTTTTAATGTGCATTTACACGGAATAGGTTTCTGCTGCCGCGAGTTGGCATCGTAAATTTTGGATGGTTTTCCGCAGTGGTCATTATCTTCTCGTAAGAACCTCGGATGATGGATCGGCGGCAGCGGTTACCAAAAAAAAAAAATGAGGAAGAACTAAATTTATTCATTGAATTTCAAATCCTGACGCGGTTTTACTTACTCGGTCTGCCTCTTTCCTTTTAATCAATAACCGTAATAAGATTTATCTCCACCAGTTAAACGAGTGGGTTTTTATGTGACTGCTTCCTGGCTGTAAAGACTCGATCCTATTAACGATAGTGCAAGAAAGAATCCGTTTTTTATTGAACACCATTTTGTTTATTAAAATCGCCATATACGTTAGGCAACTCGCCCCTCCACGCCTTTTCCATTTTTAGGAAGAGTTATCTTCCTTGCTCTTCGGAACGGTTGACCCGGCTAGGAGTTTCCATCAGCAAATTAAATGCAAGATTTAAAACCAACTGAGATCGTCAGTTCTCACCACCTCTCCAATACTGTTATTTTTTTTTCCTTTTTTTAAGTCGTTTGTTATCATTTTGTTAGAAGCTGTCATCCATTTGAAAATTTTTATCAGGGTCTATCAAACTTGGGAGCGTAATCTAATGATATTTATCTTTCTGCATAATCTCTGAGAAAAAAATTAAGCTTGGAAACTAGAAGCAGTCCAGAGAATCTCCCTGAACCACGGGGGGGGGGATGGTCTCTCTGAAGTGCTGTAGCCAGATTCTGTTGAAAGATTCAGAAAGGAGCCACACCAAAGGATTTAGTAAAAACAAAAAAATGCATCTGGCTTTCGTGTTCAGTTGAGGGTCACGAGACTGCTTGACAAATATGGCTATCATCTGAGCATCCACTGCTTGCAGTTACTTCTTCACCAGCCAACCATTTGTTTCCTCCGGTCTCGCAGCATCCCACATCTAGAAAAACGAATATCTCTATTAGTGGTTTTCTGCAGTAAGCACGTAGCCAGCCTTTATATGGTTTAAGAAACAGACACCAGGGGATTTGCACTGACGGATGTGCCAGTGTCGACAATGAATATCTTATTAGCTTTGCTAGTGGCTGAAGTGCTTTGTCTTTACATTTCAGATTTTTGTTAGCAATATTCCCTAGATTCTTTTCTGGCACCAAGTTTACCAATATTCTATCTTCCATACTATGATGCCTATACGTTTTCAAGTTATAATTCTACATTTTTCTAGTACTGAACTCCATTTCTCCCAATTTATTGAGCAATCTTTTGGATCATTCAGTTTTATCTAATAATTGTTTATTCCCTTTGCTATCAATTTAACTATCCTCTCCAAACTTCCCTACATAATCCATAAACTATATTAACAATATAACAGACATTAGTGTAAATCTAGAGGAAATAAACTTTTAAATATCAATGATTTTAAGCGAAATTACACTATAAATACATTAGAGAATATGTGAAGTTTGTCCTGCAACAAACTGTAACCACACCATTGTTTTAGATGGATCCAAAGTTTAAAGTTTCTGGTAAGTACCACCAAAAGAAACATCTTGCAAAATATTAAAAAACAACCCAGTCTTGCCAAGAAACTCCCATTTCATAGCAATATTTCCAGAAAACAGCACAAATATACTGCAAAATGCAATCTAGTTTTGTTGTGAGAACAGATGCAATGGACTGTAGTAGGTGTTCCAGAGTATTTTGAAATATGCTTGCATTGTAATCACACAGCTGGACAAGATAAAAACATTGTTTTAACATGATGCAAAATCCACTTATAAATGCAATTTAATGATGAACACAAAAATATTAATAAATAGATTATCAAAAATAATCTAGTTAGGGAAAAATATTGTTTTAAAAGCCTAGCCAGATATGATTACAGTGATTCTATGTATCAGCCAGGTCTCATTTTAATGACCCAAGTATGTCAAAATCTTTCTAGATGATTGTTAAAAGTATTTCTTATGCACAACTGCATTAAGAAACCAAACTACAAGTATAGGTAAATATTTTTCTGAGACACAGATTTTCGTTGATATTTTATTTTGCAGCTACATTATAATTCATTACAACAGTTTTATGTTCCATTCAAATTTTATAAAAATTCTTAGTATTTGCCAAGCACACATGGAGAATGTCTTCAACAGGAATGTTCTTCAGTTCAGCTACTCTTTCAGCCACCATTACTGCAAATCCTGGATGAGAATGGCTCATTGCACCTTTAGGAACCTACAGTTAGAAAGCAAACCTAAATCAATCAATCAATCAATCAATCAATCTCTCCATCTCTCTCTCACTCTCCCCCTCTCTCCAAATCTTAGACGTCTCAGTAACAAATCTGTCTGCTAACCCAGGTTAATTCCAACACAATTGCCAGGATTTTGCTGCAATACTTTATTTCAGAACCCACTTTTGGCTACATCACTGAGTTTGAAGGCTTTTGTGTGACACAACAGATTTTATCACTAATTTCTCCACAAGCCTGACAATAGGTAAGATTTAGTGTATTTTCATTTTTTGGTGGGTTTAACAGGGGAGGTAGCCACATACATGTGACAGCTACATAATTACCTCCCTTGTCAAAGATGTTTGATCAAAAATACAATTTATGAGACTAATTACAGAATACACAGCACCTTTGAAGGAATTGCTTTATCCAGTATTTGGCATGTTGTACCCATTTGCCCTCACCTCAATACACATACATATCAAGCTTTCATTACCACCTTTATTGTTATTAGATTATCACTTTTTTAAAAAACTATTCCCGTTGTCATCCTCAAGATGGCTGTATTTTAAGAATAATTTTCACTAGTAATAGCTATGGCCTGCAACATAACAAAAAAGAATCAAGATTTCTAATTGGCAATCAATACCAGAAGTTCACTAATTTTATAAGAAGAGAAGTGTTGATAAAAGCTCAAGGTTGGGGGAGCACAAACTGTCAGATTTCTTAGCTAGGCCACCAACATTCAGTTTATTACAAATGAAATATTGCCATGAACAAAACTGGTTGTACTCTGCCTCCTGAAGAATGTGGAGTATCCAGATGGAAGAGGGGAGATCTTAAGGTGTCTGCTTACTTTTGGCAAGCCTGTGTATGCACTTGTCAAAATGGCTTGTCAGAAAGTTCATTACTAAAGTGGGAGAATGCATACAGAAAAATTATTTAAAACAGACATTTAAAAAAATAGTTTTTTTTTTATGAGGGACTGTTACTGTAATTGTGTCAGGCTGTGAGCCATCTCTTCTAACCATTGCTACCCAACTTGGAAGTGCATTAGGTATTAACCTAATAAAAAAACATAATATAAGTCATCTGCACTGAAAGCCTAGTCACCATCTTCATGCTTGCCCTGGTGATTCATCTGTCAAAGTGACCTGGCGGAGTGAACTGTTCATTTCCTGCAAATCCATGAGTCATTCACACACACACACACTCTCTCTCTCCTCCTCCTCCTCCTAAGCAACGTATCATTCTCACTTATAATGGTCAACCGTAGCATTTACCATTGATCCAAGTTTTCACAACAACAACAAAGATAATGCATAAAAAACAAAAAAAAACAACTGCTTACAGTGCTGGGAATAAAATATGGAGAATCGGTCTCCAGAAGAAGTCGGTCCAGGGGAATCCTTTCCGCTGTGTCGTGCACAGGTCTCGCTGATCCATAGGTGATAAGGGGAGTAAGTCCAATGTACAGGTTGGGGAAGTAGTCTAGCCACTTCTGTGCACATTTGTAGGACTTGGTGTAACAGTGGCAGTGGATTTTGTGATCCCGTGGCAGTACCTAAAGAAAGGAGTGAATAAGAGAGTTAATATGGACGGCTTCAGTGACCCCAGTGCATGGCACATTTTTTTGTTTTTATCATAGACTTTAGAATGCCTGCTGTTCTATGGATTACTTTGCTTTTAGGCAACCACATGGAGAAGAAACTATAGCAGATCACATTATGCTGAGAGGAAACTCAGAGGAACCATAAAAAAAATGCAGCGGCAGAAACTTTGTCCCGAGAGGTACAGCACAGAAACAGAGCCTACAGAATCAAAGCTGTGCGAAACAGTAATATCAGCATCACATGGCACGCATCGTACTGATCTTCAGAAACTAAAGTTCCATAACTCCATAAAAGATGATTGACATCTACTCATAGATAAAAAGCTGACGTTTAATAAAACATTTAGGTAGATACAGTTTTGAATATTAATCTTCAAAATAATTTCACAAAGATATATAAAACAATATAGCTTTGCTTAAATTATGTCAGATGACTGCCACCAGCAACACTGAAAGGTTACCACAGTACACACCACACACACTCTCTCTCTCTCTCTCACTCTTTCTGTACTGACGGCCACATCTCTCTCTCTTTTCATCATGCGATACAGGCACTAATAAAAAAAAAGCATTATTAAAAACTATCTAAACTAATATTTACTGAAGTGTTTTTCCTATTACATGACATTGAAGAAATTTCCCATTTCCATGACCTCACAGAATTGCTCATCAACATGACCTCAGAGAAGCTGACTGTTTCCATGACCTCACAGAATTGCTCATCAACATGACCTCAGAGAAGCTGACTGTTTCCATAACCTCACAGAATTGCTCATCAACATGACTTCAGAGAAGCTGGCTGTTTCCATGACCTCACAGAATTGCTCATCAACATGACCTCAAAGAAGCTGACTGTTTCCATGACCTCACAGAATTGCTCATCAACATGACCTCAGAGAAGCTGGCTGTTTCCATGACCTCACAGAATTGCTCATCAACATGACCTCAGAGAAGCTGGCTGTTTCTATACCCTCAAAGTATATTACTTTCTGTTGACTTGTATCAACCACTGAATGAAGCCTGGTTTGCTATATCAACAGCCAAGCAGAAGGTTAACAAGCTACAAAACTAATTGCAGAAAATACTGGTCTAAAACGGAACCTGACATTGGGATTCCTAAAATTAAAGCTGGCAAGACATGCAAACATGCAGGGGAAAAAGCAAGTTTTTCATTTCTTTGTTTTTTTATTATTAAATTTTACCCACTTTTTTTAGAATCTCCAAACAATCCTCTTCAGCCATATCGGTGTTATCGGAATCACGACAATGAATGACAACTGGCATCTTCAAATCTCGAGCAATTTTAAGATGCTTGTAAAAAATTCTCTTCTGAACTTCCGCATGTCTGTAAAAGCTACACACACAAAAAAAAAAAAATTTTTTTAAACTGACTGTGACTGTAAGCAACAGACTTATGTTTTCTTTCTCTATATATAACTGAAGGGAAAAGTGTCTTTATTTCCAAATTCTGAGGCACAGATTAAATCAAAGGTCAGTCACTCAAATGATGAACACATTACAAAATGGCTACGTAGTCCAACCAACCAACCAACATATGTACCCTCACATTTTATAAGACATACATACAGTGGTAGCCATAACTGTGAACTCATCAACAACATATCAGACATAATCAATTTATTAATTCAAAGTTAATGGTATATTATCATGTGACTTCTAGAAAATATGTATATGACAAAATGTGTTACAATAGAACAGCGAACACATGATAAATACTCTCTTCAATCAAATAATAAAGTCTGTAACTATTTCTTTTTTAGAATTGAAAATTAAAACTTCCCAGTGTCTTTAAAAGATTCTCTCTCTCTCTGTTTTTTTTCACTAGTTTTACTAACTTAACAAGCTTCTATTTCTACTAAACAGTCCTCATCTTTTAACCATGGACCAGATATGTCTAGTATCCTTTTAAAAAAATTAACATTTCTTAGGTTCCTAATTCACATTTAGAATGTCTTGTGAGCATCATTTGGTTCGGCTTTCTCTAATGTGCCTGGACTTCATTAGGAAGCTTGAAACGCATACTAACAGACAAGTATTTTTCAATTCTTGCATCTGAAAGCAAGTAGTGTATTCAACCTCTTGCCGCTTAACTAAAAAATTCTTCTTGTTTAAAAGCAAAGCTTTCAAAATAATCTTCTCACAGAAGCTTGGAGTCCTGAACTACTTGTTTGTTTGGCCCTAGTCTTCAAGCCAGAGTCCCAGACCTTTTGCCAACCTCAGCAGCAGGTCAGCACGGTATGTGGTGAGCTGTGATCACCTCCTACCCTGATCTGAGCGAGTCTGGTGTCTAGCTTGTGGCCTGGATTATTTTCCTTTCCATCTGTCTGTCCACATTAGTTCCTATCTTTATTTTGCTGGACTAGACTGTGCTTACCTGCCCGAATAGTCAAGTCCAATCTCACCAATTGCAACCACTTTGTTGTGGTTCAAAAAAATGAGCATCTTGTCAAAATGGAGGGAATGCATATCTGTAGCTCTCTTGGGATGGCAACCAATAGCAACCCATATATCCTGCTGTCTGAGGAGGGACTTAAATAAGTCATCTATTAAAAGGAAAAGAGAAAGAAAAATTAACAGAAATGATGGATGACTAAGAAGTGTGGACAAATAGATTTTATTGGAAATAAAAGCAGACAAATCAAAAACTACATATATATATATACATAGGAACATTTATTTTTGGGAAGTTAAACATTTGATGGAACTTTGTTGTTATTTTGCACAATGAAATTAATATAAACAAGTATTCTTTTCTATCTCCACAAATCATCTTAATTTTATTGACTCAGTGCATAGTCTGGATAAGAATTTTGGGTGCAGGCCAAAACCCCAGTGGCCTGGCAGATAGTCATTCAAGTTTAAACCAGGAAATTATGGATTCAAAACTACCACCAACCAAGATATATCTGAAAGAATATTTCAGAGTATTCCAGATAGCTGGCTATCTCTATCAAAAAGATTGATTAATTCACTAATCAGCCTTGCAGTTAAGCAAACATTAGAAGAAACATACCAAGGTCGCCATCATATCAAGATTATACTGAGGACAGTGCCGCCTTATTAGGAATATCCTGAATCCACCATATTAAGAATGTAATAAACCCACTGCCTTATTAGGAATATAATGAATGCACCACCTTATTAGGGATGTAATGAACACACCATATTAGGAAAGTAATAAAAACCACCACCTTATTAGGGATGTAATGAACACACCATATTAGGAAAGTAATAAAAACCACCACCTTATTAGGGATGTAATGAACACACCATATTAGGAAAGTAATAAAACCCACCACCTTATTAGGGATGTAATGAACACACCATATTAGGAAAGTAATAAAACCCACCACCTTATTAGGGATGTAATGAACACACCATATTAGGAAAGTAATAAAACCCACCACCTTATTAGGGATGTAATGAACACACCATATTAGGAAAGTAATAAAACCCACCACCTTATTAGGGATGTAATGAACACACCATATTAGGAAAGTAATAAAAACCACCACCTTATTAGGGATGTAATGAACACACCATATTAGGACGACTCTAAAGACACCATTTAATTAAAACTATACTGAGCATAACATCTCATTAGGATATTATGCTAAACAAATTGTCCTTTTAGTATTATGCTAATATTAGGAGTATCCTAAAGACACCAGCTACTACTATTACACAGACCCCACCACCCTATTAGCACTATTTAACACTGTTCTACTGAAACCGACAATACCATTCTATCATCTTAGTACACAGAGAACATACCAAAACTTTCTGCTTTCTCAAGTATTTTCTACTTTTACTACAAGCTTCCTGGAAGTCACATAATTCTGCGGATTGTGTAAGTTTACCAGTTTGTGCCCCTATGTCTTAGTACCAGCTCCAGGAAGAAAACTTAACCTGTGACATCCTGATTGAACATCTATTTTGTACCCCTAGCCTTCTCAAAAAGACAAAAAAAAAAAAGAGGCTGTTATCAAAGCAATGGGGCCAGGAATTTCTTCACGACTTAAACATGATGGCTTGAAATCACTACCAAATATAGAAAAACTGCAACAACAAAAAAAGCTGGCACCTGCACAAATTCTGGGCTAAAAAAAACGTTTAGGAAGAACTTTGTCTTAGCACGAGAAATTTAGAAAATGATTTTATTTCCTTTTTTAGGAGCAGTAACACAAGGAGTCAGCTCATTCTACTTGCACTTTAATTATAAATAATTACAGATATTTTAGAATATTCCCAGTTGCGTGTGAATTACAGTGAAAGCATGAAATATGATGTGCAGTTTTTAGAAAATAGCAAAAGATGCTATATATTAGGCATGAAAATAGATCTACAAGATAACCGACAACTTTCAGTTCTGGAATTTGCCTGTCTAGTATAAGCAACCAGCCAAATTATTTTCAGCATTGTGTGTGCATATGTGCCAAAAAATCTGAAACCTTATCCAGTCATCTGGAAGACTTGGTCATGAATCAATATCTATTTCATTAGATACCAAAATCAATAACTATGAAAAAAATTTAATTTACTTAAAAGTTTATAGACGATGCAAAACACATTCCTTTTAAAGTAATTAAGAACAATATACTACTAATTAGGTGCTTCAAAAAATTTCTCTAATTTGGTTTCTTTTTGGATGTGTTTTGCCTAATCAAATTTGTTTTCGTTTCTTAATACATAGCATATTTTTTATCCTTCTGTATACCATGTGGGGTGCAAGCTGACATGACAAAACAAAGGGTTAATACAATTTAAGCCTGCCAAAAAACTTTTTTTTCTTTTTTTAAATCCTCAAATGTTTTAAATGTATTGTTTAAACTTGTTATCACATTAACATTGCCACTGCAAATGGATACATAACTTCACAAAAAAATGTTTTGGCAAAGTTCTATGCAATGCGTAAGTTTCTATATTTTGAATTTACTTGCTACCAGCTTTTGATGGCTGAATACACTGTAGTTCCCTCCAGAGACAACAAAGACATTACCCTGTTACTATGTCAACAGGAAGGAAACTGCACAATATCAGGAGGACTTTAGTTTTCATCAACAGTTGCAGTACAAGAAATCAAAAAGCCATTGTCTTACCTAATTTGTAACCATGAGCCCTAGTATTAGTGGCTGTAGTAGATAGATGGGAAAACAGCCCAATCCACAGGCTCAAAATCAATCCCTAGTTATTCTGGAAACCTCCCCTAGGCTCCTCTTAAATGTCTAAAACTCAATCTTAATGAATCTAACATTTAGTGTATTCCAAACGCTTAAGGTCTAGAAAGCAGTAAAAATCTCTGCTGAACTCTTTCTTATAATTTAATAACTTCACAGCATATTCAAAATGTGGCAAAACCAAGATTGTTATACAACAGAACTAAAACTCATTTCCTTCTGTTTATACTATAGTTAATTGCTGCTGACATTCAAATTGCTTTTTTGCAGCTGAAGTTCAACTACAATTGAAGTTCAGTGGGTCTCGTTTAAATGCTAAAGAGTAAACATGTCCATATTTTACCCTAACAATGTATAAGTATAAAAACAGAGCATGACTTACTTCCAAAGGTCCTTGGATTGCAAAATATTGTCACACACCCAGCAAATGTGATTGGGAAAGTATCTTTGTGCTTTTCTCGAAACTCACTGAAGCTCCCTTGAAAGTTGACTTGGTCAAAAATAAAATCCAAGTGACAATGTGAGTCAATAAACTTAATACCATGCCTTGCATTTCGTCCCAAAAATTCTGTCTTCCAAGAAGGCTGTTCACAAGACATGCTGCTCTGAACAGTGGGGAATCTGTGAAACAAGACCTCTTTTTGGTCGGCATTGGAAAATGTGCTGATGCATTCTCTTTGACAATTTGGTAGAATCACCGTGGATTTCCGAGAAATTCTTTTTTCCTGGGAATTGGCATGTGTTTCTAAAGGGCATAGATTCAAGCTGCCCTCCATAGGCTGCACTCTACTTGATGATAGTAAGCTTTCCATTTCCATTCCAGCAATTATCTCTAATGCACTTTGAGAACCTGGCCCTTGTGAATCCCTTTGAGCATCCTCAGGTATTTCATTATTTGATGGCCTTTGCATTTCTTGACAGAGTTCAGCATGATCAGTTTGTGTTACAGAGATTGTTTCTGCCAGCAAGGTAACTGAAGTCACTTCCATCTTTGCAGTCACTTTTTTGACTCTTTCATCAAACGCTTTCATGGCATTTTTCCCCCAGTGCCCCAACCCTCTTGAAATTTCTCGAACCTGACAGACATCTGTTGCAACAGCATTTTGCAAGTCTGGAAATGCTTCAGAGCATGTGACACTGCCATATGCATCACATGTTAAATGCTTATCCAGTTTGTCAGCAGATGACAAAACCACTCCACTTGATTTTGAAGAGAAGGTAACCTCCTGGGATTTTTCTTCTGAAAAACTGGTTTCTGTCATTTTCAATACACCACCCACACAAAGGTCTTTTGACATAGCATTGTTCTCTGATGACGTTTCCAAACTGTGAAACAGAAAATTCTTGGTGGGAAAACATGGTACCAATGTACAATTTTCTAATGCCTCACCACACATCACCAAGTCAACAGGCTCTGATGCAGAGGGTACTTCATTCCTTAACTTATTCTTTAACTCTTGCGGTAAGCTGGAATTCTCCTCAAAGCAGCTAATGGTTTTTAAAACACTGTTTCTTGAAGAAAAACTCCCAATGTTCACATTATTTTCCTTTCCTGGTGCAGATGGTGAGTAATTTCTTCCTGCAAACTGCCTATACAATGGTGGATTTACTGTGTTTATGTCAGAGAAGCAACTGTGATGTTTCTGTTCCGACAACAAAGCAAAACTTTTCAAGTTTCCGTCTCTTTTCTTGTGTGAGGACCTGCTTCCACCAAACAGTGGAAATGAGCCAGGTGACTTGTAATTGTGTCGGTCACTTACAGATTTCAAAACACTACTCAAATGACCAATGTCCTCCCAAAATGTCTGCGGCTCTTCACAATGGAGAAATCTTCCATCAAGTGTGGATGCCCTGCCAGCTTTCTCATCTCCCTCAGCACTGTCAGATGACAAAGAAGCCTTCATAAAATCACCTGTTCCATCTAAGGCAGCAGCCCTGGTAGTTTCATCCCACAAACTCTTCTTCCGAAGAGCTGGAGGTTTATACAACTCACGATCAGCTCTCTTTGGGCAACAATTCCTCCTCTTCAGATCCAACTTCATTGGCTGATCCACATGCTCTAATGTAGAAACTACTGAATCCATCTGCTCTTCTGAAACTCATGCAGATACTCAAATTGTTTCAAAATTTTCTGAAATCAAATAAACCACAAATATTCTATTACCATGCATATATAAATAACTAGTACAGAACATTTTTTTTTTTGAATTATACACGAAGCCTCCTCTGACAAGTGCTTGTCTAATCTATTTTCAAAAGTCTCTCTTTCTACTTTACTACACAGGTTTGGTGAAACATTCCAGGTTTAACATTTCACTACTGCTGCTACTACAAACATCCCTGTCTAATTGAGAATGTTTTGTTATTCACACTGCACTGACGATACCCAGTGATAATTTACCTGATACAATATATAAGGACTTTAACCACAAAAGCATCAAAAGGCCAAGCCAAGCAACCAGACCCATTGTAATCTTTCTTTATGATTGAAATTAGGCACAGTTTATAATAAATGCCTCCTCTCCTAGTTTGAAACATTGATGATTTCATCAGAACCACCACCTCAAATAATCCCACATACATCATAAAATGGTATGTTGCTAATTGTCCGGTATTCCAGTCCTGAATCAGCAGATAGAGAGACTGAAAAGCATCCCATTTTCGGTGGAGAGGAACCTCCGTAGAAGACTACCAAAGAAATGCATGCGTGTCAGATACAGAAAAATAAATGGTGC
Source organism: Nautilus pompilius (assembly GCA_018389105.1). NCBI lineage: Eukaryota > Metazoa > Mollusca > Cephalopoda > Nautilida > Nautilidae > Nautilus > Nautilus pompilius. The sequence continues at coordinate 23,641 of JACATO010002374.1, forward strand.
TAGAATTTTCAAATGTTAGAAAAATATACATATGTTCTTCTCATTATTTGTCCGAACATTTGCTATCAAATAAAATTAATGATGTACATGGAAATTTGGAGTCATGCAGTAAAAAATAAACAACCTTGTGACTGTGTTTTCATATCACATAGGGACACATCCTCTTTTGCCATTCTTTTCTTCTGTCTTTGAATAAATACAGTACATCACATCTTGGAAAAATCTCTGATATAATGTGACCTCCAATACTCCAAACAAGGCCTAACTATATTTAAACAGTTAACAAAACTAGCTGAAGTTCTAAAATATGACTTGGCATACCTATTTGCTTTTTAAAAGTTCCTAACTCCTAAATCATTTTCTGTAGCACCATTAAGCTTATGTCAGCAGTTTACTCTGACCTCGCCTGGGCTAAGGCATTCACACTAGCAAATTTAAAGTCACACTGGATAATCTTTACATTACCGCCATTGTTACTACTTCCATATAATTCAGCAAATTCATGCCAATAGAGTCTCTCTCATCATTGCCAACTGTATACAATACAAGAAAACTGAATCCCAAGTAACTCCACTGGTGAAATTTAAAATTTGACAGTGTCCTGTATATCAACTCTTATGTCATTTAATAGAAAAACACACTGGAGCAATTTTATTCCAGGCAAGTTGAAAATAAATATATTTATCACTTTTTTTTATGATTTCTCTTTAAAATGTAGAGTAGTTTTACTTCTCATTATTTAGAATAATGTTTGTTTTTTGTGTGTGTCTACAACAAATTAATGTTCCCATGCATGCAATTTAAATTTTCCATAATATGCATTAGAGTAAGAATGAACAAAACTTAAACCAATTATTCTAATATTTTATGCTGAACAATAACAGATTTTTACATTTGCAGAAAGTTCTATCTGAGAGGTGTGATTAAATGGTGAGAATTAGCACCAGTTCATCCATACCAGTCAATGATTGATCATAATCACTTTATATTTTGGTTGCAAACAGATTTTACTTCACGTCTAACATCTGATTCCGGGTAGAAGTAACCGAAGATGCAGTGATCCTCTTCTTTGTTGCTTGATGGCGCCTGCTTGTGTTGGCACCTGGCAAGGGCCAGCAACCCTGCTGCAGCTGAAGGATACCCTATACCCAGTGTTGGCTTTCTTCCAAGTGATGCTTTGAGAATCTGGAAATGACCTTGCTTGCAAAACTAACTCCCCAGATTGTTTATATGGGCTTCAAGCTAATTATCCCTTGATAAAAAAAATAATTTTAAAATATGGTTTGCCCTGGCATTAGATTTCCAAGTTTGTTTATTCTGAGTTTATTTTTAAAATGGTTTCAGATTACCAAATACAGATGATGCTTCCCTGTTCTGCAGCATGAACAAGCATAATCAATTTCAAATCAGTCATCACTTATTCCAATTAATGGAAACACTACTTTTGTAGTTATGATTTGACAGCTTGATCAAACTATTTATTTTAAATAATTTTCAGAGTCACTTTCTCATCATTAGATTAAATCATTTTATTAAACTATTTAAATGTATATAAGATAACCATGGCCTGTGCTTGATAACTGCTTTCCGCGTGATTGCTTCTACGGTTCGTTATTCATTTCCCATAAGCATCTAAACAGCATAATATAATCATTCTCAATAATTACAAATCAAAATCCAAAACAATCGCATCGATTTGAACTCTGGATGTGAAGTGGTTTTTTTTAAAGGGTACATACTGGAAGTACTAGAATTACTATGCCAAGCAAGCTGGCTGAATACCATTTACAGCCGGTTCGTTATTCATTTCCCATAAGCATCTAAACAGCATAATATAATCATTCTCAATAATTACAAATCAAAATCCAAAACAATCGCATCGATTTGAACTCTGGAGTGAGTGAAGTGGTTTTTTTTTAAAGGGTACATACTGGAAGTACTAGAATTACTATGCCAAGCAAGCTGGCTGAATACCATTTACAGCCATACTATTTAATAATAATAATAATAATAACATAATAATAATAATAATAATAATATAATAATAATAATAATAATAATAATAATAATAATAATAATAATAATAATAAATAATAATATTAATAATAATAATAATGGAAAAATTGATGTACTACTACCAATAAATAAATTTTCCTAAAATTATCTTTTATTGACTTTAGGAATTAATTAGGATCAGGGTTTTTAACAATATAAATGTATTTCCGGTGGTGGTTAAAACATGGACAGAATTAAATTAACTTACTTACTTCCCTTGAGTGACGATTGCTAATGGCGGCTGACCTACAATTGAAAGAAAAAACCCGGTTGTGGTTTGGCTATTGCCAATCAACATCGTTCCTGAGGATTTTCATGCACTTATCGACTTTGACAAGAAGAGTTATTTGTTTCGGAAGGAGGTTGTTTGGCTAATGCCTACAAGCGTCTTAGGTCTTGCCGAACGAAAACTGAAGTTGGGGATGTCTCAGCTCAGCACCAGGTCACAGGTCAAAGGTCACACATTTCAATTATGCGAGAACCCTCGCGGCTGTTCATGAATTAGATATCCATGCTCTTTGCATCATCATAGGTATGGTCCCGTCGGTTTATCTTAAATTAACCTGTCCGCTACTTACCGAATCTCGGGAACTCCTTTGCCTCTGCCCTCGTCTTCTTCCTGCAGCGACCACGTGACCACGTATCTACCAAAGGCTTAACGTTAACTAATATGATATTCGAGGCATCTAAATGGCTTTTGTATTAAAAGGGGTGGTGGTTGAGGAGGGGGGGGGCTCATGCCTTAACGGTTCTACATCCCACCCTGGCAGCTATTTGTTGTATTCGCCGTCTGGTACAGCCACTGTCCGTGCTTGCATAGAGAGAGAGAGAGAGAGCGGCACACAAGGTGCTGTAGGTTGGAGAGAGCTGGGTGCGTTGAAAAGGAAGAATCGGGGAATGGCGAGGAACTTTTGCTTGTCCTCTCCCTCTCTCTGAAATTTTACTAAAATAATAAATAAATGCGGTTATCAAGAGGGATTTATTTACGAAAAATAGGTTTGCTTTTCTTAAAAAAAAAAAAAAAAAAACGATTGTCTTGTTATTTTTGAGAAAGGGTTCCAAGACACTATTTAGTGTTTTTTTTTATTATTATTATTTCTGTAAAGTCAAATAATTTTTTTGGAATTTCGAGAATCTCTTCCGAAACAAAAGAAGGCGGGAGGGGATTTTGATGGTAAAATAATAATGAATGGAGTTCATTCGCTATAAATAACTAAATAGTTAATTTAGTCGAAGAGAACGTTTCGGTTCGTGGACATAATCCTAACTTTGCAAATCTCCGTTCATAAAAGTCCGGAATAAGTTGCTAGTATGTTATCTACTGGGATCGAATTTCTAAATCCAAGTCTTTACTCCTATTCTTTGTCTTCATTAATTCGGGGAATTGATTCCGGTGTTTTTGGTTCGCGGTGATCGATTAAAAGTGGGTTTATCTTGACGTTTGCTTGATGGACAGGTGGAACAAGCAAGTCTCGTATTAAAATACCTGAACACTAAATTTGTGGCAACACGAGTAGTAAGTGACCTTTACGCCTGGGTATTGTGTCGTCGATGCCTAGATGTTTGGACTGTATTAAATTCTTTTGTCTAACTACCGTAGAATAACAAAGAAAAAGAGTAGCTGAAGTTTATAGACACTGGTGGGGTAAAAAGTGAGTATGACTAGTTGTTTTTGTTTTAATTTACATTTACTGTTTACACTGCCTGATTTTTACACACGTTCCAGACGGATACTAAATGATTACTAGAGATATACATTTTCTGAAGCTTATTACTTTTGACTCCAAGTGACATCTAATATTCCAGTAGCATAAGTTCAACCATATTGTCTCGAAATTGTCTGCAGTACAAATTAGAGAGAAGTCTTTTCATAACCAAAATAATGCATACTACAGTAGTCATTTAGGCGTCGAACAGCCACCATTTTAATATGGTCGAATTTCCGGTTAACAACCGTACCGGTTTCCCAGATGTGTGCATTTTAACATGAAAGAAACTTTTACCGGGTTTGAGTTTTAATTCATGGATCTACCTGAAAGTTTCTCCTGTAACCGGTTCTCGTTTTATTTTCTCTGTGTGTATGTGTGTTTATTTTAATTAGAAAGGTCCCATTTGTTGTTGTCGAGTGCTTGATGAGGGACCTCTTAACCAGTCATCGATTACTGCGATTTATTGGAACTTCTCTAGTCGTCATCACCAACTCCTAGAAACGCTAGATGCGGAGAGTTACTTGTGGAAACTACTGATTCACAGTATTTGCTGTCTGAGGTGTTATTGTTTGCATGTTATTCCCTTTTCACTTATTCATTTTATAATTGATTTATGATAATGTTGGTTTGGCGTTCATCTTCTCTGTTGATGATTTTACAATTGACATGAGTTATTTATTTATTTAATGTATCTATCTGGTAGGATGCCTGGCCTTCTCCGATTTTTCTCAGAGTGTGTGTTTGCTCTGCGACCAGCAGGTGCTACCTACACTGTATGTAGACCCACGCATCCAGATGTTCGCAGGTCATTGTCAGGGGGAACCATTATTATTATTATTATTATTATTATATTATTATTATTATTATTATTATTATTATATTATTATTATTATTATTATTATTATTACAGTTTCCGGCTCAGAGAAAACTTGCAGGCAGATTTTTTGTCTGGTTTTGGCCAGAACAGACTCGTTATTATTAACAAAGTTGACGTCAATGAAGGAAGACATCCAGGTAGATATGACGTAGTGGTTAGGCCATTTTTTTTAAAAAATTCGTAATTATAAGTATCAGTGTTGAGTTATCGCATCATAGAACCGATGGACATCTTTAGTGGCTGCCATAAAAAAAAAGTAGAAGACGAAGGACTGGCTTAGTTGGCCGTATACCCCAGTCATGGGTTATTTTCGTTCTAATTCACCAACACCCCCCCCCCTACAGATCCCATCCGGTTAGTCTCGGAAATCCGACTCCGGTTAATGGTTCCATGCAACAGAGAAAGAAAGATAAGTAGGAGCATTAGATGACTATGTTTAAGTGGTATTTATCTTTGTGTTTACTGACATTTGGATATCACGTAATGATGATTCTTCTGATTCTTTGTCTCATTCGTTAAAGCTGAAGTAAAGATGATCTTTCGATCGTTTTTGTTAGTGATTAAAGATGATATTTTGGTTTCTGTGCTGGCAATTAAAGCTAAAGTAAAGATAATCTTTTAATGTCTTTTTAGTGATTAAAGCTGAAGTAAAGATGATCTTTCGATCGTTTTTTGTTAGTGATTAAAGATGATATTTTGGTTTCTGTGCTGGCAATTAAAGTTAAAGTAAAGATAATCTTTTAATGTCTTTTTAGTGATTAAAGCTGAAGTAAAGATGATCTTTCGATCGTTTTTGTTAGTGATTAAAGATGATATTTTGGTTTCTGTGCTGGCAATTAAAGCTAAAGTAAAGATAATCTTTTAATGTCTTTTTAGTGATTAAAGCTGAAGTAAAGATGATCTTTCGTTCGTTTTTTGTTAGTGATTAAAGATGATATTTTGGTTTCTGTGCTGGCAATTAAAGCTAAAGTAAAGATAATCTTTTAATGTCTTTTTAGTGATTAAAGCTGAAGTAAAGATGATCTTTCGATCGTTTTGTTAGTGATTAAAGATGATATTTTGGTTTCTGTGCTGGCAATTAAAGCTAAAGTAAAGATAATCTTTTAATGTCTTTTAGTGATTAAAGCTGAAGTAAAGATGATCTTTCGATCGTTTTTTGTTAGTGATTAAAGATGATATTTGGTTTCTGTGCTGGCAATTAAAGCTAAAGTAAAGATAATCTTTTAATGTCTTTTTAGTGATTAAAGCTGAAGTAAAGATGATTTTTTGCTTATTTATGTTATTCATTAAAGCTAAATAAAGAAAGTTTTTTGTTTGTTTGTTTTTATTCGTTAAAGATGAAGTAAAGGTGATCTTCAGGTTTGTATATTAGTCATTAAAGGTAGAGATTACTTCTGTTTATTGTATATTATTTTATAGTAATATCAAGTAAAAAAAAATTTACACCCAAATTAACTTAACTATTCTAGAGGTTTGGGTATCATCAATACAGTAAAATGCCCAGGTTTTATGTTTTCTAAATAGACTTATTTGTAGAAGGATCGGGAGTTTTCATAACCGAGAATTGCGTTTCTTATTCTCATCTTTCAGTCATGAATATCTTCTATCTTTGCCGGACACGAGTAATTTAGTTTTAATAATATAATAATAATAATAATAATAATAATAATAATAATAATAATAATAATAATAATAATAATAATAATAATAAATAATAATAATATTAATAATAATAATAATAATGGAAAAATTGATGTGTACTACCCAATAAATAAATTTTCCTAAAATTATCTTTTATTGACTTTAGGAATTAATTAGGATCAGGGTTTTTAACAATATAAATGTATTTCCGGTGGTGGTTAAAACATGGACAGAATTAAATTAACTTACTTACTTCCCTTGAGTGACGATTGCTAATGGCGGCTGACCTACAATTGAAAAAGAAAAAACCCGGTTGTGGTTTGGCTATTGCCAATCAACATCGTTCCTGAGGATTTTCATGCACTTATCGACTTTGACAAGAAGAGTTATTTGTTTCGGAAGGAGGTTGTTTGGCTAATGCCTACAAGCGTCTTAGGTCTTGCCGAACGAAAACTGAAGTTGGGGATGTCTCAGCTCAGCACCAGGTCACAGGTCAAAGGTCACACATTTCAATTATGCGAGAACCCTCGCGGCTGTTCATGAATTAGATATCCATGCTCTTTGCATCATCATAGGTATGGTCCCGTCGGTTTATCTTAAATTAACCTGTCCGCTACTTACCGAATCTCGGGAACTCCTTTGCCTCTGCCCTCGTCTTCTTCCTGCAGCGACCACGTGACCACGTATCTACCAAAGGCTTAACGTTAACTAATATGATATTCGAGGCATCTAAATGGCTTTTGTATTAAAAGGGGTGGTGGTTGAGGAGGGGGGGGGGCTCATGCCTTAACGGTTCTACATCCCACCCTGGCAGCTATTTGTTGTATTCGCCGTCTGGTACAGCCACTGTCCGTGCTTGCATAGAGAGAGAGAGAGAGAGAGCGGCACACAAGGTGCTGTAGGTTGGAGAGAGCTGGGTGCGTTGAAAAGGAAGAATCGGGGAATGGCGAGGAACTTTTGCTTGTCCTCTCCCTCTCTCTGAAATTTTACTAAAATAATAAATAAATGCGGTTATCAAGAGGGATTTATTTACGAAAAATAGGTTTGCTTTTCTTAAAAAAAAAAAAAAAAACGATTGTCTTGTTATTTTGAGAAAGGGTTCCAAGACACTATTTAGTGTTTTTTTTTATTATTATTATTTCTGTAAAGTCAAATAATTTTTTTGGAATTTCGAGAATCTCTTCCGAAAACAAAAGAAGGCGGGAGGGGATTTTGATGGTAAAATAATAATGAATGGAGTTCATTCGCTATAAATAACTAATAGTTAATTTAGTCGAAGAGAACGTTTCGGTTCGTGGACATAATCCTAACTTTGCAAATCTCCGTTCATAAAAGTCCGGAATAAGTTGCTAGTATGTTATCTACTGGGATCGAATTTCTAAATCCAAGTCTTTACTCCTATTCTTTGTCTTCATTAATTCGGGGAATTGATTCCGGTGTTTTGGTTCGCGGTGATCGATTAAAAGTGGGTTTATCTTGACGTTTGCTTGATGGACAGGTGGAACAAGCAAGTCTCGTATTAAAATACCTGAACACTAAATTTGTGGCAACACACATAAGTAAGTGACCTTTACGCCTGGGTATTGTGTCGTCGATGCCTAGATGTTTGGACTGTATTAAATTCTTTTGTCTAACTACCGTAGAATAACAAAGAAAAAGAGTAGCTGAAGTTTATAGACACTGGTGGGGTAAAAAGTGAGTATGACTAGTTGTTTTTGTTTTAATTTACATTTACTGTTTACACTGCCTGATTTTTACACACGTTCCAGACGGATACTAAATGATTACTAGAGATATACATTTTCTGAAGCTTATTACTTTTGACTCCAAGTGACATCTAATATTCCAGTAGCATAAGTTCAACCATATTGTCTCGAAATTGTCTGCAGTACAAATTAGAGAGAAGTCTTTTCATAACCAAAATAATGCATACTACAGTAGTCATTTAGGCGTCGAACAGCCACCATTTTAATATGGTCGAATTTCCGGTTAACAACCGTACCGGTTTCCCAGATGTGTGCATTTTAACATGAAAGAAACTTTTACCGGGTTTGAGTTTTAATTCATGGATCTACCTGAAAGTTTCTCCTGTAACCGGTTCTCGTTTTATTTTCTCTGTGTGTATGTGTGTTTATTTTAATTAGAAAGGTCCCATTTGTTGTTGTCGAGTGCTTGATGAGGGACCTCTTAACCAGTCATCGATTACTGCGATTTATTGGAACTTCTCTAGTCGTCATCACCAACTCCTAGAAACGCTAGATGCGGAGTTACTTGTGGTAAACTACTGATTCACAGTATTTGCTGTCTGAGGTGTTATTGTTTGCATGTTATTCCCTTTTCACTTATTCATTTTATAATTGATTTATGATAATGTTGGTTTGGCGTTCATCTTCTCTGTTGATGATTTTACAATTGACATGAGTTATTTATTTATTTAATGTATCTATCTGGTAGGATGCCTGGCCTTCTCCGATTTTTCTCAGAGTGTGTTTGCTCTGCGACCAGCAGGTGCTACCTACACTGTATGTAGACCCACGCATCCAGATGTTCGCAGGTCATTGTCAGGGGGAACCATTATTATTATTATTATTATTATTTATTATTATTATATTATTATTATTATATTATTATTATTATTACAGTTTCCGGCTCAGAGAAAACTTGCAGGCAGATTTTTTGTCTGGTTTTGGCCAGAACAGACTCGTTATTATTAACAAAGTTGACGTCAATGAAGGAAGACATCCAGGTAGATATGACGTAGTGGTTAGGCCATTTTTTTTAAAAAATTCGTAATTATAAGTATCAGTGTTGAGTTATCGCATCATAGAACCGATGGACATCTTTAGTGGCTGCCATAAAAAAAAAAGTAGAAGACGAAGGACTGGCTTAGTTGGCCGTATACCCCAGTCATGGGTTATTTTCGTTCTAATTCACCAACACACACCCCCCCCTACAGATCCCATCCGGTTAGTCTCGGAAATCCGACTCCAGTTAATGGTTCCATGCAACAGAGAAAGAAAGATAAGTAGGAGCATCAGATGACTATTTTAAGTGGTATTTATCTTTGTGTTTACTGACATTTGGATATCACGTAATGATGATTCTTCTGATTCTTTGTCTCATTCGTTAAAGCTGAAGTAAAGATGATCTTTCGATCGTTTTTTGTTAGTGATTAAAGATGATATTTTGGGTTTCTGTGCTGGCAATTAAAGCTAAAGTAAAGATAATCTTTTAATGTCTTTTTAGTGATTAAAGCTGAAGTAAAGATGATCTTTCGATCGTTTTTTGTTAGTGATTAAAGATGATATTTTGGTTTCTGTGCTGGCAATTAAAGTTAAAGTAAAGATAATCTTTTAATGTCTTTTTAGTGATTAAAGCTGAAGTAAAGATGATCTTTCGATCGTTTTTTGTTAGTGATTAAAGATGATATTTTGGTTTCTGTGCTGGAAATTAAAGCTAAAGTAAAGATAATCTTTTAATGTCTTTTTAGTGATTAAAGCTGAAGTAAAGTAAAGATGATCTTTCGTTCGTTTTTTGTTAGTGATTAAAGATGATATTTTGGTTTCTGTGCTGGCAATTAAAGCTAAAGTAAAGATAATCTTTTAATGTCTTTTTAGTGATTAAAGCTGAAGTAAAGATGATCTTTCGATCGTTTTGTTAGTGATAAAGATGATATTTTGGTTTCTGTGCTGGCAATTAAAGCTAAAGTAAAGATAATCTTTTAATGTCTTTTTAGTGATTAAAGCTGAAGTAAAGATGATCTTTCGATCGTTTTTTGTTAGTGATTAAAGATGATATTTTGGTTTCTGTGCTGGCAATTAAAGCTAAAGTAAAGATAATCTTTTAATGTCTTTTTAGTGATTAAAGCTGAAGTAAAGATGATTTTTTTGCTTATTTATGTTATTCATTAAAGCTAAATAAAGAAAGTTTTTTGTTTGTTTGTTTTATTCGTTAAAGATGAAGTAAAGGTGATCTTCAGGTTTTGTATATTAGTCATTAAAGGTAGAGATTACTTCTGTTTATTGTATATTATTTTATAGTAATATCAAGTAAAAAAAAATTTACACCCCAAATTAACTTAACTATTCTAGAGGTTTGGGTATCATCAATACAGTAAAATGCCCAGGTTTTATGTTTTCTAATAGACTTATTTGTAGAAGGATCGGGAGTTTTCATAACCGAGAATTGCGTTTCTTATTCTCATCTTTCAGTCATGAATATCTTCTATCTTTGCCGGACACGAGTAATTTAGTTTTAATAATAATAATAATAATAATAATAAAATAATAATAATAATAATAATAATAATAATATAATAATAATAATAATAATAATAAATAATAATACTAATATTAATAATAATAATAATGGAAAAATTGATGTACTACTACCAATAAATAAATTTTCCTAAAATTATCTTTTATTGACTTTAGGAATTATTAGGATCAGGGTTTTTAACAATATAAATGTATTTCCGGTGGTGGTTTAAAACATGGACAGAATAAATTAACTTACTTACTTCCCTTGAGTGACGATTGCTAATGGCGGCTGACCTACAATTGAAAAAAAAAACCCGGTTGTGGTTTGGCTATTGCCAATCAACATCGTTCCTGAGGATTTTCATGCACTTATCGACTTTGACAAGAAGAGTTATTTGTTTCGGAAGGAGGTTGTTTGGCTAATGCCTACAAGCGTCTTAGGTCTTGCCGAACGAAAACTGAAGTTGGGGATGTCTCAGCTCAGCACCAGGTCACAGGTCAAAGGTCACACATTTCAATTATGCGAGAACCCTCGCGGCTGTTCATGAATTAGATATCCATGCTCTTTGCATCATCATAGGTATGGTCCCGTCGGTTTATCTTAAATTAACCTGTCCGCTACTTACCGAATCTCGGGAACTCCTTTGCCTCTGCCCTCGTCTTCTTCCTGCAGCGACCACGTGACCACGTATCTACCAAAGGCTTAACGTTAACTAATATGATATTCGAGGCATCTAAATGGCTTTTGTATTAAAAGGGGTGGTGGTTGAGGAGGGGGGGGCTCATGCCTTAACGGTTCTACATCCCACCCTGGCAGCTATTTGTTGTATTCGCCGTCTGGTACAGCCACTGTCCGTGCTTGCATAGAGAGAGAGAGAGAGAGCGGCACACAAGGTGCTGTAGGTTGGAGAGAGCTGGGTGCGTTGAAAAGGAAGAATCGGGGAATGGCGAGGAACTTTTGCTTGTCCTCTCCCTCTCTCTGAAATTTTACTAAAATAATAAATAAATGCGGTTATCAAGAGGGATTTATTTACGAAAAATAGGTTTGCTTTTCTTAAAAAAAAAAAAAAAACGATTGTCTTGTTATTTTTGAGAAAGGGTTCCAAGACACTATTTAGTGTTTTTTTTTATTATTATTATTTCTGTAAAGTCAAATAATTTTTTTGGAATTTCGAGAATCTCTTCCGAAACAAAAGAAGGCGGGAGGGGATTTTGATGGTAAAATAATAATGAATGGAGTTCATTCGCTATAAATAACTAAATAGTTAATTTAGTCGAAGAGAACGTTTCGGTTCGTGGACATAATCCTAACTTTGCAAATCTCCGTTCATAAAAGTCCGGAATAAGTTGCTAGTATGTTATCTACTGGGATCGAATTTCTAAATCCAAGTCTTTACTCCTATTCTTTGTCTTCATTAATTCGGGGAATTGATTCCGGTGTTTTTGGTTCGCGGTGATCGATTAAAAGTGGGTTTATCTTGACGTTTGCTTGATGGACAGGTGGAACAAGCAAGTCTCGTATTAAAATACCTGAACACTAAATTTGTGGCAACACGAGTAGTAAGTGACCTTTACGCCTGGGTATTGTGTCGTCGATGCCTAGATGTTTGGACTGTATTAAATTCTTTTGTCTAACTACCGGAATAAAAAAAGAAAAAGAGTAGCTGAAGTTTATAGACACTGGTGGGGTAAAAAGTGAGTATGACTAGTTGTTTTTGTTTTAATTTACATTTACTGTTTACACTGCCTGATTTTTACACACACGTTCCAGACGGATACTAAATGATTACTAGAGATATACATTTTCTGAAGCTTATTACTTTTGACTCCAAGTGACATCTAATATTCCAGTAGCATAAGTTCAACCATATTGTCTCGAAATTGTCTGCAGTACAAATTAGAGAGAAGTCTTTTCATAACCAAATAATGCATACTACAGTAGTCATTTAGGCGTCGAACAGCCACCATTTTAATATGGTCGAATTTCCGGTTAACAACCGTACCGGTTTCCCAGATGTGTGCATTTTAACATGAAAGAAACTTTTACCGGGTTTGAGTTTTAATTCATGGATCTACCTGAAAGTTTCTCCTGTAACCGGTTCTCGTTTTATTTTCTCTGTGTGTATGTGTGTTTATTTTAATTAGAAAGGTCCCATTTGTTGTTGTCGAGTGCTTGATGAGGGACCTCTTAACCAGTCATCGATTACTGCGATTTATTGGAACTTCTCTAGTCGTCATCACCAACTCCTAGAAACGCTAGATGCGGAGTTACTTGTGGTAAACTACTGATTCACAGTATTTGCTGTCTGAGGTGTTATTGTTTGCATGTTATTCCCTTTTCACTTATTCATTTTATAATTGATTTATGATAATGTTGGTTTGGCGTTCATCTTCTCTGTTGATGATTTTACAATTGACATGAGTTATTTATTTATTTAATGTATCTATCTGGTAGGATGCCTGGCCTTCTCCGATTTTTCTCAGAGTGTGTTTGCTCTGCGACCAGCAGGTGCTACCTACACTGTATGTAGACCCACGCATCCAGATGTTCGCAGGTCATTGTCAGGGGGAACCATTATTATTATTATTATTATTATTATTATTATTATTATTATTATTATTATTATTATTATTATTATTATTATTATTATTACAGTTTCCGGCTCAGAGAAAACTTGCAGGCAGATTTTTTGTCTGGTTTTGGCCAGAACAGACTCGTTATTATTAACAAAGTTGACGTCAATGAAGGAAGACATCCAGGTAGATATGACGTAGTGGTTAGGCCATTTTTTTTAAAAAATTCGTAATTATAAGTATCAGTGTTGAGTTATCGCATCATAGAACCGATGGACATCTTTAGTGGCTGCCATAAAAAAAAAAGTAGAAGACGAAGGACTGGCTTAGTTGGCCGTATACCCCAGTCATGGGTTATTTTCGTTCTAATTCACCAACACACACCCCCCCCTACAGATCCCATCCGGTTAGTCTCGGAAATCCGACTCCAGTTAATGGTTCCATGCAACAGAGAAAGAAAGATAAGTAGGAGCATCAGATGACTATGTTTAAGTGGTATTTATCTTTGTGTTTACTGACATTTGGATATCACGTAATGATGATTCTTCTGATTCTTTGTCTCATTCGTTAAAGCTGAAGTAAAGATGATCTTTCGATCGTTTTTTGTTAGTGATTAAAGATGATATTTTGGTTTCTGTGCTGGCAATTAAAGCTAAAGTAAAGATAATCTTTTAATGTCTTTTTAGTGATTAAAGCTGAAGTAAAGATGATCTTTCGATCGTTTTTTGTTAGTGATTAAAGATGATATTTTGGTTTCTGTGCTGGCAATTAAAGTTAAAGTAAAGATAATCTTTTAATGTCTTTTTAGTGATTAAAGCTGAAGTAAAGATGATCTTTCGATCGTTTTTGTTAGTGATTAAAGATGATATTTTGGTTTCTGTGCTGGCAATTAAAGCTAAAGTAAAGATAATCTTTTAATGTCTTTTTAGTGATTAAAGCTGAAGTAAAGATGATCTTTCGTTCGTTTTTTGTTAGTGATTAAAGATGATATTTGGTTTCTGTGCTGGCAATTAAAGCTAAAGTAAAGATAATCTTTTAATGTCTTTTTAGTGATTAAAGCTGAAGTAAAGATGATCTTTCGATCGTTTTTTGTTAGTGATTAAAGATGATATTTTGGTTTCTGTGCTGGCAATTAAAGCTAAAGTAAAGATAATCTTTTAATGTCTTTTTAGTGATTAAAGCTGAAGTAAAGATGATTTTTTTGCTTATTTATGTTATTCATTAAAGCTAAATAAAGAAAGTTTTTTGTTTGTTTGTTTTATTCGTTAAAGATGAAGTAAAGGTGATCTTCAGGTTTTGTATATCAGTCATTAAAGGTAGAGATTACTTCTGTTTATTGTATATTATTTTATAGTAATATCAAGTAAAAAAAAAATTTACACCCCAAATTAACTTAACTATTCTAGAGGTTTGGGTATCATCAATACAGTAAAATGCCCGGGTTTTATGTTTTCTAATAGACTTATTTGTAGAAGGATCGGGAGGGAGTTTTCATAACCGAGAATTGCGTTTCTTATTCTCATCTTTCAGTCATGAATATCTTCTATCTTTGCCGGACACGAGTAATTTAGTTTTAATAATAATAATAATAATAATAATAAAATAATAATAATAATAATAATAATAATAATAATAATAATAATAATAATAATAAATAATAATAATAATAATAATAATAATAATAAATAATAATAATATTAATAATAATAATAATGGAAAAATTGATGTTGTACTACTACTAACCATAAATAAATTTTCCTAAAATTATCTTTTATTGACTTTAGGAATTAATTAGGATCAGGTTTTTTAACAATATAAATGTATTTCCGGTGGTGGTTAAAACATGGACAGAATTAAATTAACTTACTTACTTCCCTTGAGTGACGACGATTGCTAATGGCGGCTGACCTACAATTGAAAGAAAAAACCCGGTTGTGGTTTGGCTATTGCCAATCAACATCGTTCCTGAGGATTTTCATGCACTTATCGACTTTGACAAGAAGAGTTATTTGTTTCGGAAGGAGGTTGTTTGGCTAATGCCTACAAGCGTCTTAGGTCTTGCCGAACGAAAACTGAAGTTGGGGATGTCTCAGCTCAGCACCAGGTCACAGGTCAAAGGTCACACATTTCAATTATGCGAGAACCCTCGCGGCTGTTCATGAATTAGATATCCATGCTCTTTGCATCATCATAGGTATGGTCCCGTCGGTTTATCTTAAATTAACCTGTCCGCTACTTACCGAATCTCGGGAACTCCTTTGCCTCTGCCCTCGTCTTCTTCCTGCAGCGACCACGTGACCACGTATCTACCAAAGGCTTAACGTTAACTAATATGATATTCGAGGCATCTAAATGGCTTTTGTATTAAAAGGGGTGGTGGTTGAGGAGGGGGGGCTCATGCCTTAACGGTTTACATCCCACCCTGGCAGCTATTTGTTGTATTCGCCGTCTGGTACAGCCACTGTCCGTGCTTGCATAGAGAGAGAGAGAGAGAGCGGCACACAAGGTGCTGTAGGTTGGAGAGAGCTGGGTGCGTTGAAAAGGAAGAATCGGGGAATGGCGAGGAACTTTTGCTTGTCCTCTCCCTCTCTCTGAAAATTTACTAAAATAATAAATAAATGCGGTTATCAAGAGGGATTTATTTACGAAAAATAGGTTTGCTTTTCTTAAAAAAAAAAAAAAAAAACGATTGTCTTGTTATTTTTGAGAAAGGGTTCCAAGACACTATTTAGTGTTTTTTTTTATTATTATTATTTCTGTAAAGTCAAATAATTTTTTTGGAATTTCGAGAATCTCTTCCGAAACAAAAGAAGGCGGGAGGGGATTTTGATGGTAAAATAATAATGAATGGAGTTCATTCGCTATAAATAACTAAATAGTTAATTTAGTCGAAGAGAACGTTTCGGTTCGTGGACATAATCCTAACTTTGCAAATCTCCGTTCATAAAAGTCCGGAATAAGTTGCTAGTAGTATGTTATCTACTGGGATCGAATTTCTAAATCCAAGTCTTTACTCCTATTCTTTGTCTTCATTAATTCGGGGAATTGATTCCGGTTGTTTTTGGTTCGCGGTGATCGATTAAAAGTGGGTTTATCTTGACGTTTGCTTGATGGACAGGTGGAACAAGCAAGTCTCGTATTAAAATACCTGAACACTAAATTTGTGGCAACACGAGTAGTAAGTGACCTTTACGCCTGGGTATTGTGTCGTCGATGCCTAGATGTTTGGACTGTATTAAATTCTTTTGTCTAACTACCGTAGAATAACAAAGAAAAAGAGTAGCTGAAGTTTATAGACACTGGTGGGGTAAAAAGTGAGTATGACTAGTTGTTTTTGTTTTAATTTACATTTACTGTTTACACTGCCTGATTTTTACACACGTTCCAGACGGATACTAAATGATTACTAGAGATATACATTTTCTGAAGCTTATTACTTTTGACTCCAAGTGACATCTAATATTCCAGTAGCATAAGTTCAACCATATTGTCTCGAAATTGTCTGCAGTACAAATTAGAGAGAAGTCTTTTCATAACCAAAATAATGCATACTACAGTAGTCATTTAGGCGTCGAACAGCCACCATTTTAATATGGTCGAATTTCCGGTTAACAACCGTACCGGTTTCCCAGATGTGTGCATTTTAACATGAAAGAAACTTTTACCGGGTTTGAGTTTTAATTCATGGATCTACCTGAAAGTTTCTCCTGTAACCGGTTCTCGTTTTATTTTCTCTGTGTGTATGTGTGTTTATTTTATTAGAAAGGTCCCATTTGTTGTTGTCGAGTGCTTGATGAGGGACCTCTTAACCAGTCATCGATTACTGCGATTTATTGGAACTTCTCTAGTCGTCATCACCAACTCCTAGAAACGCTAGATGCGGAGTTACTTGTGGTAAACTACTGATTCACAGTATTTGCTGTCTGAGGTGTTATTTGTTTGCATGTTATTCCCTTTTCACTTATTCATTTTATAATTGATTTATGATAATGTTGGTTTGGCGTTCATCTTCTCTGTTGATGATTTTACAATTGACATGAGTTATTTATTTATTTAATGTATCTATCTGGTAGGATGCCTGGCCTTCTCCGATTTTTCTCAGAGTGTGTTTGCTCTGCGACCAGCAGGTGCTACCTACACTGTATGTAGACCCACGCATCCAGATGTTCGCAGGTCATTGTCAGGGGGAACCATTATTATTATTATTATTATTATTATTATTATTATTATTATTATTATTATTATTATTATATTATTATTATTATTATTACAGTTTCCGGCTCAGAGAAAACTTGCAGGCAGATTTTTTGTCTGGTTTTGGCCAGAACAGACTCGTTATTATTAACAAAGTTGACGTCAATGAAGGAAGACATCCAGGTAGATATGACGTAGTGGTTAGGCCATTTTTTTTAAAAAATTCGTAATTATAAGTATCAGTGTTGAGTTATCGCATCATAGAACCGATGGACATCTTTAGTGGCTGCCATAAAAAAAAAAGTAGAAGACGAAGGACTGGCTTAGTTGGCGCGTATACCCCAGTCATGGGTTATTTTCGTTCTAATTCACCAACACACACCCCCCCCTACAGATCCCATCCGGTTAGTCTCGGAAATCCGACTCCAGTTAATGGTTCCATGCAACAGAGAAAGAAAGATAAGTAGGAGCATCAGATGACTATGTTTAAGTGGTATTTATCTTTGTGTTTACTGACATTTGGATATCACGTAATGATGATTCTTCTGATTCTTTGTCTCATTCGTTAAAGCTGAAGTAAAGATGATCTTTCGATCGTTTTTTTGTTAGTGATTAAAGATGATATTTTGGTTTCTGTGCTGGCAATTAAAGCTAAAGTAAAGATAATCTTTTAATGTCTTTTTAGTGATTAAAGCTGAAGTAAAGATGATCTTTCGATCGTTTTTGTTAGTGATTAAAGATGATATTTTGGTTTCTGTGCTGGCAATTAAAGCTAAAGTAAAGATAATCTTTTAATGTCTTTTTAGTGATTAAAGCTGAAGTAAAGATGATCTTTCGATCGTTTTTGTTAGTGATTAAAGATGATATTTTGGTTTCTGTGCTGGCAATTAAAGCTAAAGTAAAGATAATCTTTTAATGTTTTTTTAGTGATTAAAGCTGAAGTAAAGATGATCTTTCGATCGTTTTTGTTAGTGATTAAAGATGATATTTTGGTTTCTGTGCTGGCAATTAAAGCTAAAGTAAAGATAATCTTTTAATGTCTTTTTAGTGATTAAAGCTGAAGTAAAGATGATCTTTCGTTCGTTTTTTGTTAGTGATTAAAGATGATATTTTGGTTTCTGTGCTGGCAATTAAAGCTAAAGTAAAGATAATCTTTTAATGTCTTTTTAGTGATTAAAGCTGAAGTAAAGATGATCTTTCGATCTTGTTTTGTTAGTGATTAAAGATGATATTTTGGTTTCTGTTCTGGCAATTAAAGCTAAAGTAAAGATAATCTTTTAATGTCTTTTTAGTGATTAAAGCTGAAGTAAAGATGATCTTTCGATCGTTTTTTGTTAGTGATTAAAGATGATATTTTGGTTTCTGTGCTGGCAATTAAAGTTAAAGTAAAGATAATCTTTTAATGTCTTTTTAGTGATTAAAGCTGAAGTAAAGATGATCTTTCGATCGTTTTTGTTAGTGATTAAAGATGATATTTTGGTTTCTGTGCTGGCAATTAAAGCTAAAGTAAAGATAATCTTTTAATGTTTTTTTAGTGATTAAAGCTGAAGTAAAGATGATCTTTCGATCGTTTTTGTTAGTGATTAAAGATGATATTTTGGTTTCTGTGCTGGCAATTAAAGCTAAAGTAAAGATAATCTTTTAATGTCTTTTTAGTGATTAAAGCTGAAGTAAAGATGATCTTTCGTTCGTTTTTTGTTAGTGATTAAAGATGATATTTTGGTTTCTGTGCTGGCAATTAAAGCTAAAGTAAAGATAATCTTTTAATGTCTTTTTAGTGATTAAAGCTGAAGTAAAGATGATCTTTCGATCGTTTTGTTAGTGATTAAAGATGATATTTTGGTTTCTGTGCTGGCAATTAAAGCTAAAGTAAAGATAATCTTTTAATGTCTTTTTAGTGATTAAAGCTGAAGTAAAGATGATCTTTCGATCGTTTTTTGTTAGTGATTAAAGATGATATTTTGGTTTCTGTGCTGGCAATTAAAGCTAAAGTAAAGATAATCTTTTAATGTCTTTTTTAGTGATTAAAGCTGAAGTAAAGATGATTTTTTTGCTTATTTATGTTATTCATTAAAGCTAAATAAAGAAGAAAGTTTTTTGTTTGTTTGTTTTATTCGTTAAAGATGAAGTAAAGAAGTAAAGGTGATCTTCAGGTTTGTATATTAGTCATTAAAAGTAGAGATTACTTCTGTTTATTGTATATTATTTTATAGTAATATCAAGTAAAAAAAAATTTACACCCCAAATTAACTTAACTATTCTAGAGGTTTGGGTATCATCAATACAGTAAAATGCCCAGGGGTTTTATGTTTTCTAATAGACTTATTTGTAGAAGGATCGGGAGTTTTCATAACCGAGAATTGCGTTTCTTATTCTCATCTTTCAGTCATGATGAATATCTTCTATCTTTGCCGGACACGAGTAATTTAGTTTTAATAATAATAATAATAATAATAATAATAAATAATAATTAATATAATAATAATAATAATCTAATAATAATAATAATAATAATAATAATAATAATAATAATAATAATAATAATAATAATAAATAATAATAATAATAATAATAATAATAATAATAATAATAATAATAATAATACAAAATCAATATTATAATAGAGTCCAAACAATGGCATTTAATTTTTTGATCAAGCAGATGTATGAGTGATGTTAGCGAGCCACCGACACTCCGGGCTTCGTCAGCGAATACATCTTTTCTGCGATTGCTGTCCACGAGTCGGCATTAATTATCTATGACGTTAGGTGCGGCTCGGAACCTATCAAAACATCTGATAGCCCTGCTTTCAAACTGATGGATTCAACCAGAAAAGATCGTGAGAAACGATACCAAATAAT
>JACATO010002375.1:0-16360 GCA_018389105.1 Nautilus pompilius
ATTAAACAATTCACAATAGGATCAGAATGTGCAGGATATAGACTCTCAAACAATTCGCAATAGGAACAGAATGTGCAGGAAGGTTTTCTTTAATAAAATTCACAATAGATGAAGAATGATCAGCAAGTATGACTCTCAAACAATTCACAATAAGATAGGAATGTGCAGGGAGTATACTCTCAAGCAATTCGCAAAAGGTGAAGAATGAGCAGGAAGTAGACAAACAATTCGCAATAGGAGAAGAACGAACAGAAAGCATGAATCTCAAACAATTCGCAATAGGAGAAGAACGAACAGAAAGCATGAATCTCAAACAATTCGCAATAGGAGAACGAGTAGAAAGCATTAATCTCAAACAATTCGCAATAGGAGAAGAATGAGCATGAAGCATGATTTTCAAACAATTCGCAATAGCTGAAATATGAGCAGGATGCATGACACTCATACATTTCACAATAGGATCAGAATGTGCATGCAGATTTTCTTTCACACAATTTACAATAGGTGAAGAATGAGCAGGAAATATTACTCTCAAACCATTCGCAATAGATGAAGAATGAGTCGAAACGTTACTCTCAAACAATTCGCAATAGAGTAAGAATGATCAGGATATATGAGTCTCAAACAATTCACAATAAGTGGAAGACGAGCAGAAGGCATTGACTCTCAAACAATTCGCAATAGCAGAAGAACGAGCAGAAAGCATGACTGTCATACAATTCGCAATAGTAGAACGAGCAGGAAGCATTGACACTCAAACAATTCGCAATAGGAGGAACGAGCATGAAGCATGACTCTCAAAACAATTCGCAAAATAGTTAGAGACGAGCAGGAAGAATGGACTCTCAAACAATTCGCAATAGGTGAAGAACGAGCAGGAAGCATAACTTTCAAACAATTTTCAATAGGTGAAGAACGAGCAGGTAGCATGAGTCAAACAATTCGCATTACGTGAAGACTGAGCAGGAAGCATGACTCTCAAACAATTCGTAATAGGTGAAGAATGAGCAGGAAACATGTCTCTCAAACAATTCTCAATAGTTGAAGAATGAGAAAGAAGCATGACACTCATACATTTCACAATACGATCAGAATGTGCATGCAGATTTTCTTTCACACAAGTTACAATAGGTAAAGAATGAGCAGGAAATATTACTCTCAAACCATTCGCAATAGGTGAAGAATGAGTAGAAACGTTACTCTCAAACAATTCACAATAGACGAAGAATGAGCAGGAACCATGACTCTCAAATAAATAACAATAGAGGAAGAACGAGCATGAAACATTAATCTCAAACAATTCGCAATAGATGAATGAGTAGAAATGTTACTCTCAAACAATTCGCAATAGAGGAAGAATGAGTAGGAAGCATGACTCTCAAACAATTCATAATAGGTGAAGAATGAGCAGGAAGATAACTTTCAATGAATTCGCAATAGGTGAAGAATAAGATGGAATCATGACACTCAACAATTCAAAATAGGATCAGAATATGCAGGAAGAATGTCTTTCACACGATTTACAATAGATGAAGAGCGGGAAACATGACTCTCAAACAAATCACAATAGTGAAGAAATGAGAAGGAAACATTACTCTCAAAACATTCGCAATAGGTAAAGAAAGAGCAGGAATCAGGACATTCAAACAATTCGCAATAGGTGAAGAATGAGCAGGAAGCATGACTCTAAACAACTCGCAATAGGTGAAGAACGAGCAGGAAGCATGACTCTCAAACAATTCGCATTAGGTGAAGAATGAGCAGGAAGCATGACTCTCAAACAATTCGCAATAGGTGAAGAAGAACGAGCAGGAGCCTGACTCTCAAACAATTCGCAATAGGTGAAGAACGAGCAGGAACATGACTCTCAAACAATTCGCAATAGGTGAAGAATGAGGAGGAAGCATGACTTTCAAACAATTCGTAATAGGTGAAGAATGAGGAGGAAGTATGACTTTCAAACAAATCGCAATAGGAGAAGAATGAGGAGGAAGTATGACTTTCAAACAAATCGCAATAGGAGAAGAAAGAGCGGGAAACATGATTCTCAAACAATTCGCAATAGAGGAAGAATGCGCAGGAAGCATGACTCTCAAATAATTCATAATAGGTGAAGAATGAGCAGGAAACATTACTCTCAAACAATTCGCAATAGGAGCATAAACGGGAAGGAAGCATGACTTTCAAAAAATTCGCAATAGGTGAAGAATGAGCAGGAAGTATGACTCTCAAACAATTCGCTAAAGGAGAAGAACGAGCAGGAAGCATGACTCTCAAACATTTCGCAATAGGTGAAGAACAAGCAGGAAGTATGACAATTCAAATAATTCGCAATAGGTGTAGTATGAGCAGGATGCATAGCACTCATACATTTCACAATAGGATCAGAATGTGCATGCAGATTTTCTTTCACACAATTCTCAATAAGTGAAGAAAGAGCAGGAAGTATGACTCTCAAACAATTCTCAATAGTTGAAGAATGAGCAGGAAGAATGACTTTCAAACAATTCGTAATAGATGAAGAAAGTGCAGGAAACATTACTCTCAAAAACAATTCGCAGTAGATGAATAATGAGTAGAAATGTTACTCTCAAAGATTTCGCAATAAAGGAGAATAAGCAGGAAGCATGACTCTCAAACAATTCGCAATAGATGAAAAATGAGCATGATGCATGACCCTAAATCAATTCGCAATAGGTGAAGAAAGAGCAGGAAGCATGACTCTAAAACAATTCTCAATAGGTGAAGAATGAGCAGGAAGCATGACTTTCAAACAATTTGCAATAGGTGAAAAATAAGCAGGAAGCGTGAATATTAAACAATTCACAATAGGATCAGAATGTGCAGGATATAGACTCTCAAACAATTCGCAAAACGTGAAGAATAAGCAGGAATTAGACTCTCAAACAATTCGCATTACGTGAAGAATGAACAGGAAGCATGACTCTCAAACAATTCGCATCAGGTGAAGACTGAGCAGGAAGCATGATTTTCAAACAATTCGCAATAGCTGAAATATGAGCAGGATGCATGACACTCATACATTTCACAATAGGATCAGAATGTGCATGCAGATTTGTCTTTCACACAATTTACAATAGGTGAAGAATGAGCAGGAAATATTACTCTCAAACCATTCGCAATAGATAAGAATGAGTCGAAACGTTACTCTCAAACAATTCGCAATAGAGAAGATGAGCAGGATATATGAGTCTCAAACAATTCACAATAGGTGAAGAACGAGCAGAAGGCATGACTCTCAAACAAATTCGCAATAGCAGAAGAACGAGCAGAAAGCATGACTGTCATACAATTCGCAATAGTAAACGAGCAGGAAGCATGACACTCAACAATTCGCAATAGGAGAACGAGCATGAAGCATGACTCTCAAACAATTCGCAATAGTAGAAGAACGAGCAGGAAGAATGACTCTCAAACAATTCGCAATAGGTGAAGAACGAGCAGAAGCATAACTTTCAACATTTTCAATAGGTGAAGAACGAGCAGGTAGCATGAGTCAAACAATTCGCATTACGTGAAGACTGAGCAGGAAGCATGACTCTCAAACAATTCGTAATAGGTGAAGAATGAGCAGGAAACATGTATCTCAAACAATTCTCAATAGTTGAAGAATGAGAAAGAAGCATGACACTCATACATTTCACAATACGATCAGAATGTGCATGCATGCAGATTTTCTTTCACACAAGTTACAATAGGTAAGAATGAGCAGGAAATATTACTCTCAAACCATTCGCAATAGGTGAAGAATGAGTAGAAACGTTACTCTCAAACAATTCACAATAGACGAAGAATGAGCAGGAACCATGACTCTCAAATAAATAACAATAGAGGAAGAACGAGCATGAAACATTAATCTCAAACATTCGCAATAGATGGAATGAGTAGAAATGTTTACTCAAACAATTCGCAATAGAGGAAGAATGAGTAGGAAGCATGACTCTCAAACATCATAATAGGTGAAGAATGAGCAGGAACATTACTCTCAAACAATTCGAATAGCAGCAGTATGTGCAGGAAATTGTCCTTCAAACATACAAAAGAGCAGGAAATCTGATCATCAATCAATTAAAATACGTGAAGAATGTGAAGGAGGAAGACTCTCAAATCTCTAACATTTAGAATAAAAAAAGACACGAAGCATGAATCTCAAACAAATCACAATAGGGGTAGAATAAGCAGGAAGCATGACTTTCAAACAATTCGCATAGGTAAAGAATGAGCACGAAGTATGACTCACAAACAATTTACAATAGGTGAAATGAGCACGAAGCATGACTATCATAAAATCACAATAAGTGAAGAAATACCAGGAAGGATGACTCTCAAAGAATTCACAATCAGTGAAGAAAAGAGCAGGAAGCATGACTCTCAAAAGATTTCACAATCAGTGAAGAAAGAGCAGGAAGCATGACTCTCAAAGAATTCACAATAAGTGAAGAAGAGCAGGAAGCATGACTCTCAAAGAATTCACAATAAGTGAAGAAAGCAGGAAGCATGACTCTCAAACAATTCACAATAGTGAAGAATGAGCAGGAAGCAGGATTCTCAAACAATTCACAACAGGAACGAATGTGCAGGAAGGTTTTCTTTCATAAATTCACAATAGCTGAAGAACAAGCAGGAAGCATGACTCTCAAAAATTCGCATAGCTGAAGAATAGCAGGAAGCATGACTCTCAAACAATTCGCTATATGTGAAGAATGAGCAGGAAGCATGACTCTCAAACAATTCGCAATAGGTGAAGAATGAGCAGTAAGTAGACTCTCAAACAATTCGCAATATGTGAATAATGAGCAAGAGTAATAACTTTATAACAATTCACAATAAGTGAAGAAAAAGCAGGAGGCATGATTCTCAAATATTTTACAATAAGTGAAGAATGAGCAGGAAGCATGACTCCAAAACAATTCGCAATAGCTGAAGAAAGAGCAGGAAGCATGACTCTCAAAGAATTCACAATAAGTGAAGAAAGAGCAGGAAGCATGACTCTCAAAGAATTCACAATAAGTGAAGAAAGGGCAGGAAGCATGACTCTCAAACAATTCGCATCAGGTGAAGACTGAGCAGGAAGCATGACTCTCAAACAATTCGCATTAGGTGAAGAATGAGCAGGAAGCATGACTCTCAAACAATTTACAATAGGTAAGAAAGAGCAGAAGCATGACTCAAAAAATTTCGTAATAGGTGAAGAATGAGCAGGAAACATGTCTCTCAAACAATTCTCAAAAGTTGAAGAATGAGAAAGAAGCATGACACTCATACATTTCACAATACGATCAGAATGTGCATGCAGATTTTTCTTTCACACAAGTTACAATAGGTAAAGAATGAGCAGGAAATTTTACTCTCAAACCATTCGCAATAGGTGAAGAATGAGTAGAAACGTTACTCTCAAACAATTCACAAGAGAGGAAGAATGAGCAGGAACCATGACTCTCAAATAAATACAATAGAGGAAGAACGAGCATGAAACATTAATCTCAAACAATTCGCAATAGATGAATGAGTAGAAATGATACTCTCAAACAATTCGCAATAGAGGAAGAATGAGTAGGAAGCATGACTTCAAACAATTCATAATAGGTGAAGAATGAGCAGGAAACATTACTCTCAAACAATTCGCAATAGCAGCAGTATGTGCAGGAAGATTGTCTTTCAAACATACAAAAAGAGCAGGAAATCGATCATCAATCAATTTAAAATACGTGAAGAATGTGAAGGAGGAAGACTCTCAAATCTCTAACTTTTAGAATAACAAAAGAACACGAAGCATGAATCTCAAACAAATCACAATAGGGGGTAGAATAAGCAGGAAGCATGACTTTCAACAATTCGCAATAGTAAAGAATAAGCACGAAGTATGACTCACAAACATTTACAATAGGTGAAGAATGAGCACGAAGCATGACTATAATAAAATCACAATAGTGAAGAAATACCAGGAAGGATGACTCTCAAAGAATTCACAATCAGTGAAGAAAGAGCAGGAAGCATGACTCTCAAAGATTTCACAATCAGTGAAGAAAGAGCAGGAAGCATGACTCTCAAAGAATTCACAATAAGTGAAGAAAGAGCAGGAAGCATGACTCTCAAACAATTCACAATAAGTGAAGAATGAGCAGGAAGCATGATTCTCAAACAATTCACAACAGGAACAGAATGTGCAGGAAGGTTTTCTTTCATAAAATTCACAATAGCTGAAGAACAAGCAGGAAGCATGACTCTCAAACAATTCGCAATAGCTGAAGAATTAGCAGGAAGCATGAGTCACCCAATTCGCAATAGGAGAAGAACGAGCAGGAAGCATGACTGTCAAACAATTCGCAATAGGTGAAGAACGAGCAGGAAGCATGACTCTCAAACAATTCACAATAGGTGAAGAATGAGCAGGAAGCATGACTCTCAAACAATTCGCTATATGTGAAGATTGAGCAGGAAGCATGACTCTCAAACAATTCGCAATATGTGAAGAATGAGCAGGAAGCATGACTCTCAAACAATTCGCAATAGGTGAAGAATAGCAGTAAGTGGACTCTCAAACAATCCGCAATATGTGAATAATGAGCAAGAGTAATAACTTTATAACAATTCACAATAAGTGAAGAAAGCAGGAGGCATGATTCTCAATAATTTTACTAAGGTGAAGAATGAGCAGGAAGCATGACTCCAAACAATTCGCAATAGCTGAAGAAAGGAGCAGGAAGCATGACTTTCAAACAATTCACAATAAGTGAAGAATGAGCAGGAAGCATGACTCTCAAACAATTCACAATAAGTGAGAAAGAGCAGGAAGCATGACTCTCAAACAATTCACAATAAGTGAAGAAAGAGCAGGAAGCATGACTCTCAAGAATTCACAATAAGTGAAGAAAGGGCAGGAAGCATGACTTCAAACAATTCACATAAGTGAAGAATGAGCAGGAAGCATGACTCTCAACAATTCACAACAGGAACAGAAGAGGAGGAAGGTTTCTTTCATAAAATTCACAATAAGTGAAGAACAAGCAGGAAGCATGACTCTCAAACAATTCACAATAAGTGAAGAAATGAGCAGGAAGCATGACTTTCAAACAATTCGTAAAAAGGAAGCATGACTCAAAGAAATCACAATAAGTGAAGAAAGAGCAGGAAGCATGACTCTCAAAGAATTCACAATAAGTGAAGAAAAGCAGGAAGCATGACTCTCAAAGAATTCACAATAAGTGAAGAATGAGCAGGAAGCATGTTCTCAAGAATTCACAATAATGAAGAAAGAGCAAGGAAGCATGATTCTCAAAGAAATCACAATAAGTGAAGAAAGAGCAGGAAGCATGACTCTCAAAGAATTCACAATAAGTGAAGAAAGAGCAGGAAGCATGACTCTCAAAGAAATCACAATAAGTGAAGAAAGAGCAGGAAGCATGATTCTCAAAGAATTCACATAAGTGAAGAAAGAGCAGGAAGCATGAACTCAAAGAATTCACAATAAGTGAAGAAAGAGCAGGAAGCATGATTCTCAAAGAATTCACAATAAGTGAAGAAAGAGCAGGAAGCATGACTCTCAAAGAATTCACAATAAGTGAAGAATGAGCAGGAAACATGACTCTCAAAGAATTCGCATAGGTGAAGAATGAGAAGGAAGCATGACTCTCAATCAATTCGCTATATGTGAAGAATGAGCAGGAAGCATAACTCTCAAACAATTCGCTATACGTGAAGAATGAGCAGGAAGCATGACTCTCAAACAATTCGCTATACGTGAGGAATGAGCAGGAAGCATGACTCAACCAATTCGCAATTGGTGAAGAATGAGCAAGAAGCATGACTCAAACAGTTCGCAATAGGTGAAGAAAGAGCAGGAATCATGACTTTAAAACACTTCACAATAGGTAAAGAATGAGCAGGAAGCATGACTCAAAAAATTCACAATGAGAGAATAATGTACAGGAACAGTGACTCTAAAACCATTTACAGTGAATGCACAATGAGCACAGTGACAATACAATGGTGCATGAAAGGGAACATTTAGCATGGTTGAAACTAAATCAATAAATCAATGCACAAATTGCTGAAGAATGATCAGGAGGACTCACATTAATAGCATTAACAATAGGTGAAGAATGCACAGGAAGTATGACTCTCAAACAATTTACAATAGGAGCAGAATGTACAGGAGGTTTTCTTTCATAAAATTCACAATAGGTGAAGAATGATCAGCAAGTATAACTCTAAAACTACTCACAATAAGTTCAGAATTTGCAGGAAGTAGACTCTCAAGCAATTTACAAAGGTGAATAATGAGCAGAAAGCATGACTCTCAAACAATTCGCAATAGGAGAAGAACGAGCAGGAAGCATGACTCTCAAAGAAATTCACAATAAGTGAAAAAAGAGTAGGAGCATGACTCTCAAACAATTCACAATAAGTGAAGAATGAGCAGGAAGCATGACTCTCAAACAATTCACAACATGAACAGAATGTGCAGGAAGGTTTTCTTTCATAAAATTCACAATAGGTGAAGAAAAGAGCAGGAAGTATGACTCTTAAATAAGTTCAATAGAGTGAAGAAAGAGCAGGAAGTATGACTCTCAAACAATTCACAATAGGTGAAGAATGAGCAGGAAGCATGACTCTCAAACAATTCACAAAGGAAAGAAAATGAGCAGGAAGCATGACTCTCAAAAATTCGCAATAGGTGAAGAACGAGCAGGAAGCATGACTCTCAAACAATTCGCAATAGGTGAGAACGTGCAGGAAGCAGACTCTCAAACATTCGCAAAAGGTGAAGAACGAGCAGGAAGCATGACTCTCAAACAATTCGCAATAGGAGAAGAACGAGCAGGAAGCATGACTCTCAAACAATTCGCAATAGGAGAAGAACGAGCAGGAAGCATGACTCTCAAGCAATTCTCAATAGGTGAATAACGAGCAGGAAGCATGACTCTCAAACAATTCGCAATAGGTGAAGAACGAGCAGGAAGCATGACTCTCAAACAATTCGCAATAGTGAAGAACGAGCAGGAAGCATGACTCTCAAACAATTCGCAATAGCTGAAGAACGAGCAGGAAGCATGACTCTCAAACAATTCGCAATAGCTGAAGAACGAGCAGGAAGCATGACTCTCAAACAATTCGCAATAGTTGAAGAACGAGCAGGAAGCATGACTCTCTAACAATTCGCAATAGCTGAAGAACGAGAAGGAAGCATGACTCTCAAACAATTCGCTATACGTGAAGAATGAGCAGGAAGCATGACTCTCAAACAATTCGCTATACGTGAAGAATGAGCAGGAAGCATGACTCGCAAACAATTCGCTATACGTGAAGAATGAGCAGGAAGCATGACTCTCAAACAATTCGCAATAGGTGAAGAATGAGCAGTAAGTAGAAGACTCTCAAAACAATTCGCAATATGTGAATAATGAGCAAGAAGTAATAACTTATAACAATTCACAATAAGTGAAGAAAAGCAGGAGGCATGATTCTCAAATATTTTCACAATAAGTGAAGAAAAAGCAGGAAGCATGATTCTAGAATAATTCACAATAGATGAAGAAAGAGCAGGAAGCATGACTCTTAATAATTTCAATAGATGAAGAAAGAGCAGGAAGCATGACTCCAAACAAACTCGCAATAAGTGAAGAAGAGCAGGAAGCATGATCCTCAAACAATTCACAATAGGAACAGAATGTGCAGGAAGGTTTTCTTGACTTTCATAAACATTCACAATAGCTGAAGAACAAGCAGGAAGCATGACTCAAAACAATTCGCATTAGTGAAGAATGAGCAGGAAGCATGACTTTCAAACAATTCACAATAGTGAAGAAAGAGCAGGAAGCATGACTCTCAAAGAATCACAATAAGTGAAGAAAGAGCAGGAGCATGACTCTCAAGAATTCACAATAAGTGAAGAAAGGGCAGGAACTGACTCTCAAACAATTCACAATAAGTGAAGAATGAGCAGGAAGCATGACTCTCAAACAATTCACATCAGGAACAGAATGTGGAGGAAGTTTTCTTTCATAAAATTCACAATAGCTGAAGAACAGCAGGAAGCTTGACTCTCAAACAATTCGCAATAGATGAAGAATGAGCAGGAAGCATGACTTTCAACAAACAATTCCGTAAAGGAAGCATAACTCTCAAAGAAATCACAATAAGTGAAGAAAGAGCAGGAAGCATGACTCTCAAAGAAATCACAATAGTGAAGAAAGAGCAGGAAGCATGATTCTCAAAGAATTCACAATAAGTGAAGAAAGAGCAGGAAGCATGACTCTCAAAGAAATCACAATAAGTGAAGAAAGAGCAGGAAGCATGATTCTCAAAGAATTCACAATAAGTGAAGAAAGAGCAGGAAGCATGACTCTCAAAGAATTCACAATAAGTGAAGAAAGAGCAGGAAACATGTCTCTCAAAGAATTCTCAATAGTTGAAGAATGAGCAGGAAGCATGACTCTCAAACAATTCGCAATAGCTGAAAAATTAGCAGGAAGAATGAGTCACCCAATTCGCAATAGGAGAAGAACGAGCAGGAAGCATGACTGTCAAACAATTCGCAATAGGTGAAGAATGAGCAGGAAGCATGACTCTCAAACAATTCGCTATATGTGAAGATTGAGCAGGAAGCATGACTCTCAAACAATTCGCAATATGTGAAGAATGAGCAGGAAGCATGATGACTCTCAACAATACGCAATAGGTGAAGAATGAGCAGTAAGTAGCTCTCAACAATTCGCAATATGGAATAATGAGCAAAGTAATAACTTTATAACAATTCACAATAGGTGAAGAAAAACAGGAAGCATGATTCTCAAATACTTTACAATAAGTTGAAGAATAGCAGGAAGTAGACTCTCAAAACAATTCGCAAAAGCTGAAGAATGAGCAGGAAGCATGACTCTCAAACAATTCGCAATAGGAGAAGAAAGAGCAGGAAGCATGACTCTCAAAGAATTCACAATAGGTGAAGAACGAGCAGGAAGCATGACTCTCAAAGAATTCACAATAAGTGAAGAACGAGCAGGAAGCATGACTCTCAAACAATTCGCAATCAGGTGAAGACTGAGCAGGAAGCATGACTCTCAAACAATTCGCAATAGGTGAAGAATGAGCAGGAAGCATGACTCTCAAACATTTACAATAGGTAGAAAGAGCAGGAAGCTTGACTCAAAAATTCGTAATAGTGAAGAATGAGCAGGAAGCATGACTCTCAAAGAATTCTCAAAGTTGAAGATGAAAAGAAGCATGAACTCTATTTCACAACGACAAATGTGCATGCAAGATTTTCTTTCAACAAGTTAATAGGTAAAGGAGCAGAAATATGACTCTCAAACAATTCGCAATAGGTGAAGAATGAGCAGAAACGTTTACTCTCAAAACAATTCACAATAGGAGAAGAAGAGCAGGAACATGACTCTTCAAATAATTAACAATAGAGGAGAACGAGCATGAAACATAATCTCACAATTCGCAATAGATGAATGAGTAGAAAAATGACTCTCAAACAATTCGCATAGAGGAAGAATGAGCAGGAAGCATGACTTTCCAAACATTCATAATAGGTGAAGATGAGCAGGAAGCATGACTCTCAAAAACATTCGCAATAGCAGAAGTAATGTGCAGGAAGATTGGTCTTTCAAACAATACAAAAGAGCAGGAAATCTCGCAATCAATTTAAAATAGTGAAGAATGTGAAGGAGGAAGACTCTCAAATCTCTAACAGTTTAGAATAACAAAAGAACAAGGAAGCAGAAGACTCAAACAAATCACATAGGGGTAGAATGAGCAGGAAGCATGACTTTCAAACAATTCGCAATAGGTGAAGAATGAGCAGAAGTATGACTCTCAAACCATTTACAATAGGTGAAGAATGAGCAGGAAGCATGACTCTCAATAATTCACAATAGTGAAGAAAAGCCAGGAAGGATGACTCTCAAAGATTCACAATAGTGAAGAAAGAGCGGAAGCATGACTCTTCAAGAATTCCAATAGTGAAGAAAGAGCAGGAAGCATGACTCTCAAAGAATTCACAATAAGTGAAGAAAGAGCAGGAAGCATGACTCTCAAAGAATTCACAATAAGTGAAGAAAGAGCAGGAAGCATGACTCTCAAACAATTCACAATAAGTGAAGAATGAGCAGGAAGCATGATTCTCAACAAACAATTCACAACAGAAAAGAATGAGCAGGAAGGTGTTCTTCTAAAATTCACAATAAGTGAAGAAAGAGCAGGAAGCATACTCTCAAAGAATTCGCAATAATGAAGAATAGCAGGAGCATGAGTCACCCAAGTCGCAATAGAGAAGAAACGAGCAGGAAGCATGACTGTCAAACAATTGCAATAGGTGAAGAATGAGCAGGAAGCATGACTCTCAAACAATTCGCAATATGTGAAGAATGAGAGGAAGCATGACTCTCAAACAATTCGCTATATGTGAAGAATGAGCAGGAAGCATGACTCTCAAAGAAATCACAATAAGTGAAGAAAGAGCAGGAAGCATGATTCTCAAGGAATCACAATAAGTGAAGAAAGAGCAGAAGCATGACTCTCAAAGAATCACAATAAGTGAAGAAAGAGCAGGAAGCATGACTCTCAAAGAATTCACAATAAGTGAAGAAAGAGCAGGAAGCTGGACTCTCAAAGAATTCACAATAAGTGAAGAAGAGCAGGAAGCATGACTCTCAAAAATCACAATAACTGAAGAAAGAGCAGGAAGCATGATTCTCAAAAATTCACAATAAGTGAAGAAGAGCAGGAAGCATGACTCTCAAAGAATTCACAATAAGTGAAGAAAGAGCAGGAAGCATGTCTCTGAAAGAATTCGCAATAGGTGAAGAATGAGAAGGAAGCATGACTCTCAATCAATTCGTAATAGGTGAAGAATGAGAAGGAAGCATGACTCTCAAACAATTCGATATACGTGAAGAATGAGCAGGAAGCATGACTCCAAAACAATTCGCAATAGGTGAAGAATGAGCAGGAAGCATGACTCTCAAACAATTCGCTATACGTGAGGAATGAGCAGGAAGCATGACTCAACCAATTCGCAATTGGTGAAGAATGAGCAAGAAGCATGACTCAAACAGTTCGCAATAGGTGAAGAAAGAGCAGGAATCATGACTTTAAAACACTTCACAATAGGTAAAGAATGAGCAGGAAGCATGACTCAAAAAATTCACAATGAGAGAATAATGTACAGGAACAGTGACTCTAAAACCATTTACAGTGAATGCACAATGAGCAACAGTGACAATACAATGATGCATGAAAGGGAACATTTAGCATGGTTGAAACTAAATCAATAAATCAATGCACAATTGCTGAAGAATGATCAGGAGGACTCACATTAATAGCATTAACAATAGGTGAAGAATGCACAGGAAGTATGACTCTCAAACAATTTACAATAGGAGCAGAATGTACAGGAAGGTTTTCTTTCTTTCATAAATTCACAATAGGTGAAGAATGATCAGCAAGTATAACTCTAAAACTAAAACTACTCACAATAAGTTCAGATTTGCAGGAAG
Source organism: Nautilus pompilius (assembly GCA_018389105.1). Classification (NCBI taxonomy): domain Eukaryota; kingdom Metazoa; phylum Mollusca; class Cephalopoda; order Nautilida; family Nautilidae; genus Nautilus; species Nautilus pompilius. The sequence goes on from JACATO010002375.1 coordinate 13,530, forward strand.
TAGACTCTCAAGCAATTACAAAAGGTGAATAATGAGCAGAAAGCATGACTCTCAAACAATCGCAATAGGAGAAGAACGAGCAGGAAGCATGACTCTCAAAGAATTCACAATAAGTGAAGAAAGAGTAGGAAGCATGACTCTCAAACAATTCACAATAAGTGAAGAATAAGCAGGAAGCATGACTCTCAAACAATTCACAACAGGAACAGAATGTGCAGGAAGGGTTTTCTTTCATAAAATTCACAATAGGTGAAGAAAGAGCAGGAAGCATACTCTTAATAATTTCAATAGATGAAGAAAGAGCTGGAAGCATGACTCAAAACAACTCGCAATAGGTGAAGAATGAACAGGAGCATGACTCTCAAACAATTCATAAAAGGTGAAGAAGTGAGCAGGAAGCATTTCTTTCATAAAATTCACAATAGATGAAGAATGAACAGCAAGCATGACTCTAAAACATTCGCAATAGATGAAATGGCAGGAAGCATGACTCTCAAGCAATTCGCAATAGGTGAAGAATGAGCAGGAAGCATGACTCTCAAACAATTCGCAATAGGTGAAGAACGAGCAGAAGCATGACTCTCAAAACATTCGCAATAGGTGAAGAACGAGCAGGAAGCATGACTCTCAAAGCAATTCTCAATAGGTGAAGAAAGAGCAGGAAGCATGACTCTCAAACAATTCGCAATAGGTGAAGAATGAGAAGGAAGCATGACTCTCAAACATTCGCATAGCTGAAGAAGAGAAGGAAGCATGACTCTCAAAACAATTCGCAATACGTGAAGAATGAGCAGGAAGCATGACTCTCAAACAATTCGCAATATACGTGAAGAATGAGCAGAAGCATGAACTCTCTAACAATTCACAATAAGTGAAGAAAAAAGAAGCATGATTCTCAAGCAATTGACAATAGGTGAAGAAAAGCTGAAGGCATGACTCCAAAACAATTCGCAATAGGTGAATAATGAGCAGGAAGCATGACTCTCAAACAATTCGCATAGCTGAAGAACGAAGGAAGCATGACTCTCAAACAAATCGCAATAAGTGAAGAAAGAGCAGGAAGCATGACTCTGAAAGAATTCACAATAAGTTGAAGAAAGAGCAGGAAGCATGACTCTCAAACAATTCGCAATAAGTGAAGATTGAGCAGGAAGCATGACTCTCAAACAATTCACAATAAGTGAAGAATGAGCAGGAAGCAATGACTCTCAAACAATTCACTATACGTGAAGAATGAAGCAGGAAGGTTTTCTTTCAAACAATTCACAATAGGTGAAGAATGAGCAGGAAGCATGACTCGCAAATAAATTCACTATACGTGAGGAAAGGGCTGAAGAATGACTCCAAACATTCGCAATAGGTGAAGAATGAGCAGGAAGCATGACTCTCAACAATTCGCATATGTGAAGAATGAGCAGGAGCAATAACTTTATAACAATTCACAATAAGTGAAGAAAAAGCAGGAAGCATGATTCTAAAATAATTCACAATAGATGAAGAAAGAGCAGGAAGCATGACTCTAAAGAATTTCAATAGATGAAGAAAGAGCAGGAAGCATGACTCCAAAGAAATCGCAATAAGTGAAGAATGAGCAGGAAGCATGACTCTCAATCAATTCACAACAGGAACAGAATGAGCAGGAAGCATGACTTTCAAAAATTCACAATAGCGTGAAGAACAAGCAGGAAGCATGACTCTCAAACAATTGCAATAGCTGAAGAATAGCAGGAAAGCATGACTCACCCAATTCGCAATAGGAAAGAACGAGCAGGAAGCAGACTTTCAAAAACAATTCGCAATAGGTGAAGAACGAGCAGGAAGCATGATTCTCAAACAATTCACAATAGGTGAAGAATGAGCAGGAAGCATGACTCTCAAAACATTCGCTATATGTGAAGAATGAGCAGGAAGCATGACTCTCAAACAATTCGCAATAGGTGAAGAATGACAGGAAGGAGACTCTCAAACAATTCGCAATATGTGTAGAATGAGCAAAGTATGACTTATAACAATTCACAATAAGTGAGAAAAAGCAGGAGGTATGATTCTCAAATGTTTTACAATAAGTGAAAAAGATGGAAGCATGACTCTCAAAACAATTCGCAATAGCGAAGAATGAGCAGGAAGCAGCTTTCAAACAATTCACACAAAAGTGAAGAAAGAGCAGGAAGCATGACTCTCAAAGACTTCACAATAAGTGAAGAAATGAGGCAGGAAGCATGACTCCAAAGAATTCACATAAGTGGAAGAATGGGCAGGAAGCATGACTCTCAAAACATTTACAATAAAGTGAAGAAAGAGCAGGAAGCATGACTCTCAAAGAATACACATAAGTGAAGAATGAGCAGGAAGCATGACGCTCAAAGAAATCAAATAAGTGAAGAAAGATCGGAGGCATGACTCTCAAACAATGCGCAATAAGTGAGAAAGAGCAGGGACGCATGACTGTCAAAGAATTCACATAAGGTGAAGAAAGTGCAGGAAAACATGTCTCTCAAAAAAGAATTCTCAATAGGTGAAGAATGAGCAGGAAGCATGACTCTGAACAATCACAATAGGTGAAGAATGAGCAGGAAGCATGACTCTCAAAAAATTCATAAAAGGAACAGAATGTGCAGGAAGGTTTTCTTCTTTCATAAAATTCACAATAGGTGAAGAATGAGCAGCATAGGACTCTAAAACAATTTCAATAAGATGAGAAGTGCAGGAAGTATGACTCTCAAGCAATTCGCAATAAGTGAAATGAGCAGGAAGGCATGACTCTCAAAACAATTCACATAGGTGAAGAACGAGCAGGAAGCATGACTCTCAAACAATTCGCAATAGTTGAA
>JACATO010002376.1:0-17080 GCA_018389105.1 Nautilus pompilius
GTCCCGGCCGAGATTCGAACTGAAGCTCCGCGGTTTTCGGAACCGAGCTTCTTTTGGCAGTAAAGATGCCGCCGAGAAGCGGTTGCTACTGGATACAGGGCGTGACGTCACGCTCCCTACCCCACACCCCCCCCCCCCGCCGGGCTCGATCTGGACGATGAATTTTAACAGGTATCGCCAGCCGCGCATAAAGTCAGATGAGCTGGAAATGTGGACAGGAGCGAAAAGCTGTAACCTTGCCAACGGAAATACGGACAAATAAATAGTCCTCCATCTCTTGCGTCTTCTTTTGTTTTTGTTTGGTTACCCCCCCCCCAACCGTTTCAACGAGTCTATTATTATTAGAATTTTTTTCTGCTTTTGCCTTGTGAGATGACCGAAAAACGATAGGAGGAGGAGTCAAAGGGATAATCCGGGGAAAACCGTTTCCCCTTTGGTCTTTTAATGGTGCGATAATTCCGAAGACAAAAGAGGTGGGTGGGGGGAGGGGAGAGAAAGCAAGAACTCACCCATGCAGAACCCGAACAGAGAGCAGCAGCCGGTGAGCAACGGGAACGTGGTACAAAATGGAATGGCCGCGTTAATGGCGGCCGACACCAGGAGGGCCACGGTGTAGGTGAAGCAGCTCCGGACACCCATGTAGTCGGTGATCAGCCCCGCCATGATCCGACCCACCGTGTTCGTGATCCCGACGATGGACAGTAGCAGCGCGGCATCCGTACGGTCGATGTTCTTCGACACGGCGAAGTGAGGCAGGTAGGTGAGCGGGACCGACTGCACTGGAAAGAAGACCAATTCGCTGGTGAACTTCGATATATATAATAACGAAACCGATCAGCAGGCGATGTGTCCAAACACTGGAACCAGGTAGCTACGCAACACCTTTACATTTACTGAAGATCGGTTTGCATATTAAATAAGGGGGCAGTAATGTCTTTTATAAAAAGCACGACCGAGGTAACAGCCGAATCCTAAGTATTTTTATTAACTTATCGTAATCGAGAGAAATGGATGCTAGGTAGCCATTCTCGTGAGTCATTCCTTTCTGATGACAGCATCGGTTTTAGGAAGGTGGCGGGGCCCGTCCTCGTAACACCGTCCAGTCTACCAGTCTTATATCGGGCCCGTACCTCGTAACACACCGTCCAGTCTACCAGTCTTATATCGGGCCCGTCCTCGTAACACACCGTCCCAGTCTACCAGTCTTATATCGGGCCCGTCCTCGTAACACCCGTCCAGTGCACCAGTCTTATATCGGGCCCGTCCTCGTAACACCGTCCAGTCTAACCAGTCTTATATCGGCCCGTCCTCGTAACACACCTTCCAGTCTACCAGTCTTATATATCGGGCCCGTCCTCGTAACAACCGTCCAGTCTACCAGTCTTATATCGGCCCGTCCTCGTAACACCACGTCCAGTACACCGTCCAGTCTACCAGTCTTATATCGGGCCCGTCCTCGTAACACCGTCCAGTCTACCAGTCTTATATCGGGCCCCGTCCTCGTAACACCGTCCAGTCTACCAGTCTTATATCGGGCCCGTCCTCGTAACACGTCCAGTCTACCAGTCTTATTCGGGCCCGTCCTCGTAAACACCGTCCAGTCCTACCAGTCTTATATCGGGCCCGTCCTCGTAACACCGTCCAGTCTACCAGTCTTAATATCGGGCCCGTCCTCGTAACAACCGTCCAGTCTACCAGTCTTATCGGGCCCGTCCTCGTAACACCGTCCAGTTCACCAGTCTTATATCGGGCCCGTCCTCGTAACACCGTCCAGTCTACCAGTCTTATATCGGGCCCGTCCTCGTAACACCGTCCAGTCTACCAGTCTTATATCGGGCCCGTCCTCGTAACACCGTCCAGTCTACCAGTCTTATATCGGGCCCGTCCTCGTAACACCGTCCAGTCTACCAGTCTTATATCGGGCCCGTCCTCGTAACACCGTCCAGTCTACCAGTCTTATATCGGGCCCGTCCGTAACACCACCGTCCAGTCTACCAGTCTTATATCGGGCCCGTCTCGTAACAACCGTCCAGTCTAACCAGTCTTATATCGGGCCCGTCCTCGTAACACCGTCCAGTCCACCAGTCTTATATCGGGCCCGTCCTCGTAACACCGTCCAGTCCACCAGTCTTATATCGGGCCCGTCCTCGTAACACCGTCCAGTCTATGATTCGACCACCCACGGGGCTGTTCTCGTGCGCAATAGACCGGGCGATGTTGCGTTTGAGACAGCGCGAATACTGAGGCCATGGAAACAAATAAGGGCTGATAATAAGAAGTGCTTTTCGGTTCCTCTCCCGCCACCCATAACGCCCACTATAACTCTTCACCTTTAGATGTAGGAGGAAACCCACTCGATCAGCTGGAGGAGAGAGAGAGAGAAGACCGCGTCGAGGCAGAGATACGACAAATTGAGCTGACCTCAACCTTGAAAAAAAATGTCTAAATTCAAAAATTATATGAGCGCAAGAAACATGATACATTAAATGCCAAGAAATGATAACTTTGGAAGATGGAGAGGAAATATTTAGTGTGCCCTATATTTTTATCTCCTTTTTTTTTCTTCTTCTGCAATCAAGGTACGCCGTGAGATGATCATGTTCCTGAAGAACCAGCAGTTCTCGGGCGATTTGCCAGGCTGATGGTGCAGCACAAGTCAGCTGAACTTTCCATCTGTTTTTTTATATATATATATTTAAAGTAAATCTCCAGTAAAATTTAGTGCCAGAAATTATCTTTAAATTAAAAAAAATCAGCATAAATAAAATCTTATTTCGTTATTACGATTGCGACTGTAATTGTCCAAAGTACAGGTTAGTAATCTAATCACACAACAGGCGGCTCTACTGATTAACGGGGCCTTCCCTTTGTGGGGTACCTGTCTGCCACACCTTATGACTTTATTAATCGGGATTCGGTGATCTTTAAATACCATTTCGGTTTTCTAAATTAGTACCGGTTACAAAAGAGGCGACGCTATTAAGAAACTAAACCGTACGTTGGCTGGGGTCTGCGGTTTGCAGATGAATACCTGAATTCCTCCATTAACCATGTGGCACTTAGCTATGGAGTAGCTTTCTGCAATATCTACCAGGTTGAATGTGCTGTAATCACATTTCTGGCGTTTAAATGTTAGCTGAATTCCTTTAGGGTGCGCAAATATAACAGCATGAAAAGAATTTTTCGGTAGATGTTAATATTTGTGCAAAAGCCGTAATTAGACTTTCGGAGAAGGCAGCCAGCGAAATGTTTGTCCGGTGGACAAAGGAACCTTTCCACTTTTTTTTCTCGTCTAAATGGTATACGTTTTGTTACTTAAGACGTTACCATTATCGCAGACAGTCGGTATTCCCGCCATCATTTTACCTCGTCGTTTGGCCTTGCGATGAAGATACCGACGGTACGTCAGGTCCAGTTCTCTTGATAAAGCTAAAGGCCGACAATGAATGGGGAGATAGCTTTCGGTTTGGGGATTTGATTTTCAGCTTTTTAAGTTTCATCCAAATGCACCACATCCGTTTAATACATTGAATTTTTGTTGATGGTCGTCTGGGCTTGGTTTGGATTTCAGAAAGTGAAACTCCTCTTTGCTCCTCGCTATATTATCAGCAGTACAAACGTATCATAGAAAGATGAGTCTGAAATACCTCCGACCGCGAGAGTCAACCTGACCTAAGTAAACAGAACCAGGAGTTACCTCCCGTCTGTTCGCTCGCTGCCACTGCAGGGTTGGTGTTGCTTCTTGTGCACAATTCAATCCTCAGAGACAGTGTCACGTTAAGTTTCGCCCCCGACACGGTAAAAACCGACGAGTCATCGAGGAATCCGACCGGATCGCAGGGGCGTGGGCCACTGAGATCGAACCAGCCAAATACGAGCGGAAATTGCGAATGGTCAACGACCCGTACGCTTCAGAATGCAATACACAAATCAATAAGTTTAAATCATTCTATAGGGTAGGTTAAGTTTGACTCAGAAACCGCCCAGTTTTCTTATTTACTTCACAGCAGAGGTGTCTGTTTCAGGAGCTGATTTGGCCTGGGTTATATATTACACGCCTACCAGTCGGTATCTGTGTTATCTATAGGGGCCGGCGTCGAGCCTCACTCTGGAGGAAGACCGGATGCGGCCGTCGCTTACTCTCCGAATGTGTCATTGACATCTATACACTTAGTGAAGTAGAAAGACCATTTGCATGCGTACCTGTCCAGGTGGTAAACACTGCCAGCAAGGCCAGAAAGACCTTGTTCTTCAGCAGGACGAAGTTGCACACCTGCCGTAGATTGTCCGACCTGAAACACGGTTCCGCGGTTGGCTGCTCGCCGGCTCCGCTGTCCCAGCCCCTCAGCTGGTGGTGGGGCGTCGCCGGTTTGTCCGACTCTCTCGGCGGCGTCGGCTCGGGCCTGTAGATGACCTGCGAGTGGTGGCGGCCGTCTCTCCGGATGGTGGACAGGCTGCCGCTGTAGAATACGTCTTCGATGAGCAGCGGGTTGAAGTGATGGGGGCGGTGCTGCTGCTGCTGCTGCTTCCTGGCCCTGTCCCGCACGTCCAGCGCGCTCTTGCACTCCGAGTTCGGCACCCCGCCATTCACCATGGTCCTGTTCAGGTGGCCGCAGCTCACCGACACCCTGTCGCTGTCGAAACACCCGGCTTTCGGGGCGTCCTTTCCCCGCCAGCCATCCATCAGCTTGTCCGTCGGCGAGCTCTCGTCTTCCTCGCCCTTCTTCCAGTCTGAGGAATCGCTCGCGTCCGTGGCTTCCGTGCGGATGGACAGGTCCGAGTTGGACGCCCAGCGAACCGGCCGGAAGATGGCGCCGCAAACGGCGCAGTTGAGGAGAAAGGCGCCGAGGATGAGGATGGTTCCCCGCCAGTTGTAGCTGGCCAGCAGCCGTTCGGAGGTGTACGAGTAAACGAAGATGCCCAGACCCGATCCACTGGTGGCGATGCCCGTGGCTATGGCTCTCCTCTTCTCGAAGTACAGCCCAACGACGATGATGGAGGTTATGAAGCTCAGCCCGAACCCCAGTCCTGGAAAAGTAGGGGCAAAGCTAAGCAAACATTACGACAAAACTCGAATTACCTGGTGATAATTAATTTATTTTAAAAAATTAAAAAATATTTTAAGGCTCATGGTAATAAATATACCATAACTAAGTAAAATAATGTAAAGTTTATATTTTAGTAAACTATTCATAGCCACTGTATAAAAGTGTGAGTGCATGTGTGTGAGTGTGAGTGCGTGTGTGTATGTGTGTGAGTGGAGCGAGAGAGTGAGTGCATGTGTGTGAGTGTGAGAGTACTTGTTTTGGAAAGTAGTATTAATATTTCCCTGTAAGCAGTTGTGCGAGTATCTCAAATAGGTGAGAAAGTGCACGTGAACATTGTTAGAAAAGCAAAGAACGCCGAGTCTGGATCTCCCAGGCACGGATACTGGACAATCCGAGATATTAAAATCAAAACACATCCCCGCAAATACCAGCTGTACAGTCGAGCTCATCTCATGACTGGCTTATCTTTGCTTCGCATAATTTCGCAAGATTATTTTGCTCGTCTTTATAAATATTTCCTTATGTAACACGCGCACTGCACTTTAAAGATAATTTAATTTTTATTTTATAAAATTTATAAAAACATAAAGGCGAGGGGTATACAAAAGGGCATGCAAACAAAAAGAGGCTACAATCACCCATCCCCCTTTTTTAAAAAAAGGTAGAGCGCGTGTTGTATTTGATGCTTTAAATTCTTCCAAATTTGTTTTTCTTTTTTTTAAAAAAAAATCTCTTGCTAAATAAGTGCGCGCACTATTCAAAGTGCAGTGCGTCTTATACACCAAGCCAATGCGTTATATTACCGTTACCTGCAATGACTCCGTACGTGATGATGAGAACGTTAACGCTCGGAGCCCAGGCGCTGACTATGAAAGCTGAAGAGGCGATTAGGGCGCCGGCGATGGTCACTTGGCGGTGGCTGAACCTTGTCAACAGCATGCTGACCAGCGGACCTGTACAGACAGAATCAAAATCTCCCATTACACTGAAAAGAAATTAACCAGTCAAAACTTAAGTGAATTGTGTACCATTGCTTGGCCGTGGTGGTGGGGGGGGGGGGGGTCGATTCATGCAAATCTAATTTCCATGTTTGGCAAAATTTTTGCTAAAACCTATTAATATTCAAATATAGAGTTCACGGTGAGCGCGCGTGTCACACACACAGCATTGTCCGGCCACGTCGTATATAGGCAAACAACGTGCCTCGTGACGTATCCAACATGGCGCCATCGTGACGTGTATGTTAGTATTCCGGACAGATGTTTAGATTTCCGTTAGAAAAAAATATCAGTAATGTGTGAATTGGATTTGCCAGTTGATGCATGTCCTTATGGCTCGTCAGATTCTTTAGTGTTTTTTAAAAAAAGTTATTATTCAACATAAAACTTAAAATTCATTGTTTAAACCAGAATTTTTTTAAATAGCTTACACACACCTACAGCCATCCACCACACGGTATTAACAATCGGAGACGTATAATGGTGCATTTTTAAACCGCACATACGAATCATCTTTAATATTTGGCTAAAGACAAGGGAGGAATACTTATTTATTGAATAATTTGTGCCCGGGTATATTGTTCTATTTTGTTAGCATGTCCATTTCCAGATCCAGCGTTGTATATGGATATAATATGGTAAAGTCAGAAAGGTTAAGAAAACTGGGTACATATAGTAAAAACTAAAAACAAGAAGACGGGCTAAGTTATGAACGAACAAGTGAGCTAATGCAAACGTGCACAGAGACAAACGCATAGAAAGAGAGAGAGAGAGAAAGAGGCGGAGAGAAAAAAACACCCACACGGTGACAGAAAAACACACGCAGAGAGAGAGAGAGAGAGAGAGAGAGAGAGAGAGAGAGAGAGGAGAGAGAGACCCACACGGTGACAGAGAGAGACACACGAATCACACAGGCAGAGAGAACCCACACGGTGGCAGAGAGAGAGAGAGAGAAGAGGAGAGACCCACACGGTGACAGAGAGAGACACAGAATCACACAGGCAGAGAGAGACCCACACGGTGGCAGAGAGAGAGAGAGAGAGAGAGAGAGAGAGAGAGAGAGAGACCCACACGGTGACGAGAGAGACACAGAATCACACAGGCAGAGAGAGACCCACACGGTGACAGAGAGAGACACAGAATCACACAGGCAGAGAGAGAGAGAGAGAGAGAGGAGACCCACACGGTGACAGAGAGAGACACAGAATCACACACAGGCAGAGAGAGAGAAAGAGAAAGAGAGAGAGGTGCCACACACACCACACACACTGGATCGAAAGAGAGGAGCAATTTTACTTGAAACCTTTTACTTTCCCAACATAAGGGCAAGCAGCTGTCCAGCAGCCGGCCTCCTGTCTCGCTCCTACGATTGTTGTCTGTTCCTCTCCGGAACTAACAATTATGCAGAGTCACGACGGAAATCAAGTGGGCCGCTCTGTACGCGGTTTAGCTTTAAAGAACAATATCCTAACGAGAGCAAGCCAGAGCTTTAGTCTGCTATAGGAAGAAGCGTCACGTCTCTGTGCCGACCTACTCACTCACCGATGGTCATATGGATCCCTAGCAGGGTAGATCCCACCCACGAGGTTTTAGCCTGAGACTCGCCGAAGTCGTCGAGAAGCTCCAGCATGAGGACGCCAAAAGAAAACATGGTGCCGTCTAAGATGAAGTTGATCCCAAAAGACCCCAGACACACCATCCATCCCCATCCTCCATCCGGCGCTCGGATCAAGCTCCGGCTTCCCTCTGTTCTGCTGCTGTCGGAGGACGAAGAGTTGGAACTGCCGTTGTTCGCCTGCTTCATTACGCTACTGGTGGACAATAGTTTACCTGTCTATGCACTGAAAAGAGAGAGAGAGAGAGAGACAGGTATCTTACGCGCGGTCTTTGATATGCATTAATTTGTATCATTATCCAGGACATCAAGTCGCTTTTCTCCAAAGACATAATAGCCAACACACCTTTGTGCGGGTCGGGTTACTTCGAAGCTACAGATCTATTTCGGTATAACGCTGTCCAAAATCTACCGAAGTGGCGAGTTGCAGAAAGACCCCACTGTAGGCCGGCAGCTAATTAGAGACGGTCGAGCGAAATGCGGCTGAAAGCAGCTGGTCATCGGAATATCGCCGTCTGAGGCCCCAGCCCACCGCTATCGCGTATTCCTGAGGTTTGGACGGACTGGTTTCTAAACCGATTACTGGCTTTTGTTAGGTCTTCGTCTCTGGCGCGCGCAAGATCCGTCCATTTGTCCTGGCGGTGCCCGGATTGCTGGGAAAGAGAAGAAGACTGTTGACGAAAAGTACCACGGATATTCGGAGAAACCGCACCAAGAACTTCAGGGTTAGCAGCCGTCCGTCAGCCGGTCCTGCGGAGAGAAGTCTCTCAGTGAACCGGCTACATTTTATTATTGCTGAATTAGTCTACTGGTATAAAAACACCTGCGTGTACACTAGTTAACACGGGCGCGGCCTGCACTTACCTCTCATCTAGTCCCGTTTGCAGCGCTGCTTCAGCGACTTTACGACGATGGGAGTACAAACGTTTACAACGAGAAACAACGTTTTGTGTGCGCGCGAGTAAATACATAGGCGGCTAGATATCAAATACGTTTTATGAACGGGCCGGTTAGAACTGGCGTGAGCCGACTGTCACAATAATGGCAGTGAAACCAGATTCTAGAGTAATGACTATCAAAAACTAGTAGAGTGGAAACAAGGTCATAAATAAAGGGGGAAATAGGCATAATGTGGAATAGAAATCAAAACAAAGCATGGAGAGAGAGAGAGAGAGAGGTGGAGAGAGAGAGAAGGAGAGAGAGAGAGGAGGCAGAGGTGGAGAGAGAGAGAGAAGAGAGGAGAGAAGAGAGGGAGAGGTGGAGAGAGAGAGAGAGAGAGAGAGAGAGAGAGGTGGAGAGAGAGGAGAGAGGAGGGAGGGGGAGAGAGAGAGAGAAGAGAGAAGAGAGGAAGAGGAGAGAGAGGGGAGAGAGAGAGAGAGAGAGAGAGAGACGTAATTATGCTAGGATCGCCGAGATAGAACTCCACTCGAAAATCTTTGCAATCTACATGTACTTCATTAGTGGGTGTATAAGCGCACGCGATATACACTAATGACGAGTCTACAATCCAAAAACCTACATAATACACACACAATTCATTACAGAAAATCTTTTTTAAAAGGGTTTAATGAATACGTTGTATAGTGCATTAGTATTTGGTATGTTAGCCTTTTGCTTTATGCATTGTTTACGCGATCCCGTGTAAGTTATCAGTGTGTGACTGTGGAATGTTGTTTCAGTATCTTATAAAACTCTCCACAATTTAATCCATACTGTTTAACTCTCTCAGGACTGTGCGGGCCATGGCGACTTTGTGAGTGCCCCACCAACAGCTGCTTTACGTTCCGAATAGTTTTCCGCCGCACTGGCTGTATGCTGAAGATGGATCCCCAACCAACGAAATGTCTTCCTGGGAAAATAATATGATGAGTGAAAATTTATCTGTGCCTATCGGCAGTCGGTATACCTTCGATCTGAACCAAATCTCTGGCAATCTTGGCTGATACGCAGCCCCGCACTTGTATCGATTCACCCCTGTTTCACTTTATCTATTGTACGCCGACTGTTTTGCTGCTCTCCAGTCCACCTAAGGCTCAAACTTGGACTCACCTGTGAAGGGCACCGACTTCCAGGTTTGGTCACTCCACTGCTTCATTTCTCTTGCCCATTTCAGCCCTGCTGTTTGGTTGTCTCTCCTCAACAGAGGTTTGTGGCCAGGTACACACCCACTGAAAACCTTTTTTTTTTTTTTTACCAATGAGCATCTTACTGCGTTTCAAGAAACGTTAGCAGCCGTACTTGCGGCCAGGTCATTCACGAAGTCTGTAATGGGCCGTCGTCTATCATCTGGAGGACGAGGTACTTAATATCACTTCTGGAAAGTTTGGACTTTCTTCCTCAAGCGCGTCTATTGTCAATAGCATCATTTTCGCGTATCGTCCTTGGATTCTTGCGTGCAGCTCCTTCTGAAACATTAAGGCCAATCGCAATTTTTCACATGGAGTAAATAGCCAAGGCTTTGAGCATCCACATTATCGATCGCATTACAATGATATCACTGCCTATACTTTGATACTCTTTCTGCAGGTGGGGCGCTTTCCGATTATTTGCATGGCAACCAATCACAGTGTACTATATCAGCACGTGACTGTACTCTAGAGCGTTTCATTTGTACACGTGAGATGCGATTTTATCACGTGTTACTTGCAATTTACATCCAGTTTATTCTTTGATTTCATAATTGTATCCACTCCGAGTATACTACATATACACATGCTTACATACACACATTATTATGCATACTTTACATAAATTGTTAACTAACAATAGATCGTGGCCGTCCTAAAGCGTGAACTGTGCCCACCACTTCGAACACCATTATCTGACAGGTTTCCATCACGTTCGGCGGACAATGCATCGTTCCTATCAGTTCTGACCGATTTTATGGCCAGCAGCCGTGTCGTCATGGTGACCGTTCACCTTTCCACGAAATGTGCAACGATCCAAGGCTTCCCGAAATGGAGGACCCCGTCTACGCCGACAGGGTTTGCTATGCGCCTGGACCGGAGACGCGGCACCGCCATCGGGAGCAGCCGTCGTGAAGAGGGAGAATTTGTCCCTCCCCTCCCCGTCCGTCATTACTCTCGTCGTTCTTCAGCCGGCCAAATCCACGATTTCCGTGCGGCTCCGGAGTGACCCCGGCCGCGCACCCGGGGACCGGCTGGCATGTAACTGACCGCATGGCGCGGACCCGACCAGCTGCCAGGGGATGGGTTGGCGTGCCGTGTTTCCGCCACAGCGGTATCTTCTTTGCCAGGATCCAAATGCTTCACCTCTTTCGCAGTTGCAGATCTCCTGCTGGCAGCTACCAGTTAACCCAGAGCACGAAACACCTAGCAATTCTCCTTCATCGGCGAAGGGCGGACCGGGAGGGAGTACGCTGTGCCCCCGACCAACACGCACACACACATTTTCAGATCCGGCTGCTCATTCGCTGGCCGAGTAGGCAGGTAACGCTGCTCGAAAGTGCGTGAATATTCAGCAGTGAAGCACACGCGGAAAGCCCCGAACGAAGTTACGGAAACCAACGAACGATCGACCGATTAAAGCTGAACACCTAGAGACGGTTAGTTCGGGCATTTCCCGCCGCCTTCTTTGCCGAACTTTGCTGGCTCTGAACATGTACCCAAAATCTGGCTACCGCGCTTTCTGATGTCACGCCACCGGCCGGCTTAGGTTACTTAAAAAAATTAAAATGTGGCTTAGCATTGTGGTCGAAACGAAACGAAACCATCACAGATTTGCAAAACATCGTGCCGTATTACGGCATTTAATTAAACGGACAGAATTTCTCTCTCGCTCTCTCCTCCCTCTCTCCTCTCTCTCTCCTCTCGCCTCCCTTCTCATCATCTACCTCCATCCCTCCTCTCTCTCCATCCTCCCTCCATACCCCTCTCTCTTCCTCTCCATCTCTCCTCCCTCTCTCGGCCTCTCCAACTCTCTCTCGCTCTCTCCCCTCTCCCCTCTCCAACCTCTCTCTCTCCCTACCCTCCATTCCCCCTCTCTCTCACTCTCCATCTCCCTCCCTTCTCCCTCTCTATCCCTACTCCATCTCTCCTACCTCTCTCCCTCTCAGCGCCTCTCTTCAACTCCATCTCGCCTCTCTCTCCTCCGCCCTCTCTCAACCTCTCTCTCTCGCTCTCCATCTCCCCCCATCCCCCCTCTCTCCCTCTCCATCTCTCCTCCCTCTCTCTCTCTCTCATAGCTTAAATTTTTGCACTCTTACCGACCGATTTACATCTCCGTTTGTTAAATACCTTTTTTCAAACCACGCGACTCACCCGACCGATGGATCAAAGACATAGAAAGAAGAAAAAGACAATTAACAAATGAAAACTTTAAGAAATTTTGTTGTTGTTGTTGTTGTTTTAGCCCTGACTCCGTCCCCGTCGTTCTTCCCTCCCCCACCAGAAAAAAAAAAAAAACTTCCGCCACTCTAGTACCAAAGAAAAGGAACCTTTAAGAAAGAGAATGAAGCCGACTTACCTAAGAACGAGACAGCTTCCGTTTTCAGAACATTGGGGTAGCAGTGAGGAATATTCGCTGTTTGTCAGCGCTCCAGCGAAAAGACCGACTGAAACAGACCCAAGCCGCGTTCAAGGTCTCAGCTTATCACGGTCCGCACGTGACATATATTCGAGAGGAGAGAAGAGTTGGGGGGGGGCAGCCAGAAACCCGACGAACCCGGTCGGGCCACACTGCACATTTTTGACAATCAGTTGTACGCCTGATGACTGGAGATTTTTTTTGTTTTGTTGTTTTTTTTTTCCAGCGAGCGACGTCAGCGCGTCTACGAGGGATGGGATCGGGGGCGGGGCGGGGCCGGTCGGTGGGGGAGTGAGATTATCAAACGTGCCGCCTGGCGGCGCTGGTGTCGGGGTATTCCGGGCTACACACACCCAAGCCCTAACAATAGCAGTAGTTAGTTAACCCACTTGATAAAAATAGTTCACCTTACGTCGTAGAACGAGCAGCTGATCGGTTCGTGACGGAAACGGGACGAGGGGCCCCTGCTTCCCAGCGGTAGGAAGTCGCTGCCAGTAACATTTTCAACAACAGGAATAAAATCCTTTTTTTTTTTTTTTTTTGTTTCGTCAGATTTAATTAGAAATCGAAATTTAGCCCCCCCCCACTTTTGGATACCATCGTTGATAGAACACGGACGAGAGGGAAAGCATCCATTCGCCGCAGAAGACCAAAATGGTCCCTCCATCAAAACGGGAGCGAGCTCCCTTTAGAGGGTCCAATTATTTCCAAGTTATACGCACAGGTACCCGAGTGTCGTCAAAAATGCTTGGGCCCCTCCCTCTACTCTCTCCCTCTCTCTCCTCCCTCTCTCTCTCTTCTCTCATCTCTCTCTCATCTCTCGCCCCTCTCTCTCTCATCTCTCTGCCCCTCTCTCTCTCCCATTCTCCCCCTCGCCTCTCCTCTCTCTCTTCTCCTCACTTTCCCTCTCTCTCGCCCGCCGCTCTCCTCTCCGCTCTCCTCTCATCGCTCTCTCTGTCTTCTCTGTCTCCCTCCTCTCCTCTCTCTCCTCTCCCTCTCTCCTCTCCTCTCTCTCCCCTATCTCCATCTCCTCTCTCTCTCCCTCTCTTCCATCTCCCCTCCTCTCCAGAACTCTCCCTCTCTCTCTCTCTCTCCTCTCTCTCTCTCTCCTCTCTCTCTCTCTCTCTCTCTCTCTCTTTTTAAAAATATTTCCAGCAATGGGAAAAGTAATGTTTTTCTTTTCCTTTAACCGTTCACTCGTGCACGCGGACACTGGTCTGTTTCGCACGCGATCCTAACACATTCAAAAACTACCCTAACAGACAACAGATAAAGTTATAATCGTTATCTTGCGAGTGGCCCTTAGAAAGGAAAATAGGGTTTCGGAGAAGAGTCTGGTTGGTAACTGTTAACCAAAGCCTCGAATTAGAAGAGCAGGGCAAATAGCGATTTAGGGATAATTAACCAGAGTATTAGACATAAAGTGGAACTCTAAGCTCTGTGGTGTAACCCTTGTCCGTCGTCACCCGGAACTCGGTCGGCAGCGTGGTCCTTATTTGTGAGGCGCTGGTTTGTTTATTATAGACAGTGGAGCGCAGACTGACTGGATGTTCCCGGCCTTAGCCGTTCGGAATACACCGAGCGGGTTAAAATACTACATCTACCAAATCTAGATTTTAGACGTCTGAGAGGAGACCCGGCAGAAGTTTTCGGAATAATTAGGGGCTTTGGGCGAGTGGACGGGGACAGATGTTTTTGGCTATATGTATAGCGTTGCTAATGCTAGAGGTCATAATTACAAACAGGCTAACGTTTTGACCAGCAGGTTAAGTAAGATATCGAAAGACCTTTCCCATCATTAGAATAAATTACCGGTCTGACTATTGTCAGATTGCTTGGAATTATATATATATATATATATATATGATATATATATTTGTTAATGTCTGTCTCCCCTCCCATACACGTTAAACGGCGGTCACTGGTCCTAAGGATCGACAAAGTCCACGAACTCCTTCAGTCAGTGAGATCTCATCTTATTTTATGTTATCTGTTAACGATGACTTAAAAAAAAAAATTCAAAGTAAATAAAACGAACCAAAATTAGGAAAAAAAATATAGCGACTTAGTTTTTTTATTTAATATTTCCAGTATATTCTAAAATTTACTTAATTATTTTTTATTAAAGCGAAAGTATTAAACTAAAGATACCAGACGTCCTCCTTCCTCTATTTAACGATAGTTTGTGTATATTTCTCTTAAATTTGAATTTCTCCAATTCTTTATATCTATGCAGGAATCTCTACTTTCCGGGGGGGGTTGTGGTGTATTATGCAGGTCTGATTTTGGTTTCATCCAGTTGAAAATACTTCGAAATATTCTGTTTATTTACTATTTTCTAATTATCCTTTTCTCTCGTCGTTTCGGTGATTCGGTTTTTGTCAAAATGTGGGTATACACCTGCTAATTTTTCACCATGAAGCGCCATCCACACGCACAGAATATCTCGCGTCCTCATATTTAACAAAATAAAAAAAGTACTTTGCTTTGTGGGAAAATGCGTTTTTTTTAAAAAAAAAAAAGAAGAAGAGGAAACGTGAGATTTATGAGTCACATTTCCGCAGATTAACTCTGTGTTTGGACCGACCTATATGTTTTTTGTTTTCTCACATCTTCACAAAGTTCTACTAATGACGTCACCGCAGCCGCGAAAGTAAACGCAGCACAATTTTGAAAATTATGACAAATGGTCCGGCTTAAAATCTCTCTGTTACAGCGATGGTGAGTGCAGTTACTCACCCGAACCGGCCAACCAGCTTATTATTAAAGGCAGCAGCAGCAGCAGCAGCAGCAGCAGTGAGGAAGGAGAGATTTGGAACAGACGGGTAAATGTTTTCGGCGATGTGAACACGTAACTCGGGGTTGTTAAATGAGAAAATATTCGCGTCAGAGCGCAATGGAACAAGCAAAAGGTCCCAAATTTCAAGAGATCTTTTAATAAATAACATCCAGGACAGTGCAGATAAATTATACTGGACATTCTTCCCATTACCTTTAAAACGATGTCACTGATTATTATTATTATTTGGTAAAGAATATTTTGGTGTTTTCGATCACAGATGTTCGCCATTCCTTAGTTCGACTAGTTTGGGGGACAAATCTGTCTGTATCTAACAATTAGACACTCGAAACTAAGGGATTGTTGCTGTTGGTTTCTTAAATCGAACACATATTTATACCAGTCAATAGAACTTTAAAAAAAAAAAAAAATAGACATCCAGCTTTTTCTTTTGCATGCTCAAATGGACACCATAATTCTGGAAAGTTTTCTCGGCTTGAAACTGCAATTCCTTCAGAAGTAGAAATAAAAACAGATAGCGTTCCTCAAAATATCCACACGAAAATATTAAATGATTTAATTCTTATACGGTTTAGGTAATTTGTGGAAAGTAAATGTTACCGTGGAAGCCAAATCTCAAATAGCATTAATGGCAGTATTCACTTTTCCAATTATGAATTTTAAAATGTTTTTTTTTTTTTAAATACGTTTTTCTAAACCACCCAGAGGGAAACTAATTTAGTTGGCATGGAATTGCGAGAGGATGAAGGTCCATCTCCCTCCCGGGCGGCTTCACAGGTGTTAGAGAAATTGTATTTGGCTGCTCCGCTAAAAGTGCGAGTAAACCCAGAGACAGGTAATTATGCGGAATAAAGAACACGTCAGGTAAGCGTGGTTCTGTGACGTGGCTGTATGATAAAAACACGTGTGATACCGAATTCCGCACAGATAGCAGTAATATGATGCCCTTTAATGAAATACGGAAAAATATCTTATTTTACATTTCGGGCTAAAATCTGAATTATACATCTGTGACTAGTTAGCGGTCCGATACGCCTGGTGGAGCCCGTACTAATAGTTGTGTTGTGCTGTTTGTTTGTTTTTTTATTTACTTTAAAAACTATTGTATTTTTTACTGACGCACTTCCAGCAAAGGTCGATACTATTTATGGTTCATTTTTGGAACTCGTACAGACATATTGTGGCTTGCTTTTTTTTCAAAACTCTTTTTAAAGTGAGGCCAGGGGGACGGCAGTGACGTCAGAACCCACGGGAACGCGGTAGAGCGCGATATCTTGCACAGCTATGACGTACAACCAAAGGTCGTCGGTAGATTGGTGCCGGAGTAAAATAGCTATGATGCATTTCCCAGCCAATCACTGGAATCAGGGGATGGAGGAAAGTTATGAGCAATATTTAAATTTTTAAAAAAGAAACGTGAATAAATTAAATTTTTTTGATTGCGTTTTGTTGTTTAAAAATAATATTTATTACTTATTATCATTATTATTATCATCATCATCTCATCATCATTATTATTATTTATTATTATTATTATTATTATTATTATTATTATTTATTATTATTATTATTATTATTATTATATTAAGAGTAACACTTGCGCAGTTCGTTTCGCGGCATCCGGTTTTCTAACCCGTCTTGGATACAATGAAGTCCCCGAGCCACAGTTTGCCAGAAGAAAAGTAGAGGCCCGAGAAGAAACATTGGTCTGAACCAGTTTCCGCGAGTGTAAGACCACATGGAGAGTGCACTCCCCCTGACGTCGGCATCGTCTGTGCGAAAACATCGGGTGACTTGAGTTCTTAACAAGTTGAAAAAAACAAACTACTTAACCTCACCCCCTCCCTCCACGGGACAGAGGGAAGTGGGGGCTATAAAGAAAAGAATGCGTGTCTGTGTCATAAGTACAGCAGTTTCTCTTCACCCACCAGCTTATGGCGGTTTGAAATCTTCGCCACCAGCGTCAGATACGGCGCGCTATGCATTTTGGGAAAGATCGCAGACACTTCTCCCTCTTTTTTTTTTTTTTTTTTTACCCGCAAAAATACGCGTCGGGGTTAGGGGACATTAGATA
>JACATO010002377.1:0-11062 GCA_018389105.1 Nautilus pompilius
GGCTTGAGTACAAAGTCAGATGCGCTCGTTTGGACATTTTAATTTCTTTTTAACAAATTTTATCTCGGATTTTAATTAAATATTATACTCAAAAGCATCTTATGGTTTTGAAATTTCTCCTCTCATCCCTTCACTCTGTCTCTTAAACACCCTCTCACACACACACAAAATAGACCAGAAATGTACACAATTATCCAAACGATACACAGTTAAGTTTCGCAGATGCAAACACTGTTTGAAGTGGGAAAAGTTTCCCAGTACGAGTTGTATGTCTTCGGTTAGGGATCGATCCACCACTGCCTTTTTATTACCAAAACCGGTCAGACACTCACTCATAATTTCTTTTAAAAGCTCGGATTCGTTTTGTCGCTTCTTTCATGTATGTTTATCAGATGCAGAAGCTGGTTTATTAAACAATGCAGTTTCTATAGAAGTGTGTGGAGTCAGAATCTAATGAGTGAGCCCTGTATTTGAAGTGAAGTCAGTGGGAACTGAAAATGGATAAACAGTAGCCAAGTGATATTCTGCCCGACACAACCACCACCACACTATAGAAAGTCGCCAAAACGTAAGGCTACTAGCTGGAACATTAGAAAAAATATTAAGTCTAATAATAATAATATATAATAATATAATAATAATAATAATATAAATAATAATAATATAATAATAATAATAATAATAATAATAATAATAATAATAAATATACCCACTGGGTCCACAATTGTTCATTTATTACTAAAATAATTTACCTCAAGAAAAGATAATATTCTGATAAAAAGTCTTGTAAGAAGAGTTCAGAAATAGTATTTTTTTCCCCTACAATAAAACAGGTTTTCAAAGTCTCGCACCTACATACAAATAACTGTAGGTATCGATGAACTGATTGATGGAGCTCGAACTCTACTAGGTATCGATTCCACTATAACTTCACGGCCCCGTCCCATATCCTTTTGAGACTTGGACGGTTCTGCAAGATAATTGACATCCGACGTTTGTCTACTTTCTGTTTCGAATCCTGCTTTCCACGAGTCTCAAGCTCTGCCAAAAGGAGGCCAATGAAAAGGGCCAGGGTGTCAGTTCCACTGTCGTGCTGGGAGATGGGGCCCCGATACACGAGGCCAACCCCCCACCAACAAAATCGGTTTCAAACAACTAAAGTTCTGTCTCAACTAGAAAAGGAACAACGTCTTTTGCAAACCTCGGCAGTGTATTCTCTGTAACCTTCGTCTTAGTTCCACGGCTCTGGCCATTTTGCTCTTCACGCCGACTTTGTTTATTGGAGTGTTCCTTCTGGAATCTTTATCCCGCAGAATAATATTGGTCGAGTTCTTTCGAGCCCGTATAATGGTCCATGTAGCTTTCCCACTTGCCCTCTCTTCCAGAAGCATTTTTACTGCCTCCATCCTCTCTTTTCCTGAAATAATGATGCATAGAAGTCTAAAACTAACTATTCTATATAATTTTCCAAATTAAGGGCTAAATATTTAAGGTTATAATGATATATTTCTCACATTGCACTAAATTGTTACAGTAAACGTTGAGGCAGATATTTCCCATTACTCTCAATGTTTGCTGAACTGTAGGGATTAATGACATTCACTTGATGCATTTAACACCAGGAATTATAATTTAGAAGAATTCCTGTTTTGATAGGATAAGACCGACTGTTTCGTAAGAAATAACGGATATGTTATTTATTTTATCTCTTTCTTGTATCTGAAAAACGAATTCGCCTATTGTCAGATTTTATGATCTAAAATCTTCGAGTAAGAATTTTTAAAAAAAAAAAAGAAGTTTATCCAGAATATCATTTATTAAAGATGGATTTTCATCCTTTAATAAGCATCTACACTTTGGATCTGAAGGTTATTTTAAAATAAAACCGTCATTGGTTTCCATGTCGTTTAATTCGTAGATATATAGGTGAAAACAAACAAACACAAATGCTTATTTACAAGGGCTGCTCCGTCTAATTGCGAGACTGATGCTGTAGTGTGTAAAGCGGCCGCGAGATGGCGCCAGTGTTGCAGACGATGATGCTAAGCCGTGCAAAGATCATGGCGCAGCTCTGTTGGATTGTAGAGTTAGTTTAGGACGAGCATTTCCGTACAACCTGAGCCTTGTTGCGTCTTTCGTTATTCTGTGAGGAGCAGACTGGCTCTCGCTGCCCCCTCTCTTCACCAAGGAAGCCGTTTGGGAACCTTTCCTTTTGGTCGCTTTATCATACCCAAGAAATTCTGCCCAGCGGGAACTGACGGCAGCCATCTTGACCGCCGAGGTCATCCTTGCCACGCGGTTGGGGAAACTAACCTGGAACTATCGTCACCGGTGTAGGAACATTCTTAGGGCAGAAAAAATACAGCCAATTCCCTCACGCGGTAATCTCTGAGAAACGGCAGGAATGCTGCTGGCTCACTCAAAAGATGGCGTTTCGCTTATAACGAATAGGTTCAGCGTGCTTGAACGACATACCTTTTCCAAAATCTGCAGGTGCGTGTGTGCGTGTGTGTGTGTGGTGGGGCTGAAGTATTTACAAAACGGACATAAGTCATCCCCCCGATGAGCAACTCGATGCTTACTTCACAGCGTTAGAGTGAGGATTAAACGAACAGCTTTCGTACGTAAAACAACACGAGTAATTCCTACCTCGGGTGGGTGTGTGGGTTATCTTCTCTTTTGAATTGGAACTCTTCATATTCGAAAATGAGGTTTTTCAGCCGTGTCTAAGACAAATAGCCAAGACTGATGGCAAAAGCTGCAGGCTGGAAAGGTTAACAAAGCAAGGCAAGTTTCTTGAAGTTTTCTTCGATACCTGGTAATTCGATAAATGCACAAGCCAACATACTCCAGTGATAGATATAAAATCCCCCTCCAGGGGTCTCCAAACAACCGGAAGACTGCCATTTGAAATCAGAACCTGGCACCATTGGAAAAACGACGAATCGTCCAATTCTATACCCGATGCTGTCACGAACACGAACACTAATACTTCTTTTATTTTGAAGATTTTGATTTAAAATCCACTGGAAGTTTTCGGCAAGTCAGGATACATTAAAAACCTACTTGGTGTCTTCGATGGGCAAAGACTCGCAGTTACCGAACCGCTAAAGGGAGGTAAGCAACAGATGACAGTCAACACAGGAAGTCTTTAACGTCGAGATTCGGTCCGGTGACAGAAAAGCTTATTTTCCGCTCATAAAATCGTTCGTATCGAAACAATTCTTAATTTAGAGACGGTAGAAAGTCGGTAAAATTGTAAAGAGATCTTAAAAGATCAGATGATTCCGCTTGGTTACATAATTTGACTGCTGAATGTAGTTCAGATGCTAAGGACACCTGCCACAAATCTGGTTTATTTCACATTCTGAAGCAAATTATACTTCGCAATTTTTTGAGGATATTCAAGTGAAAACAAGTGAAGTCCTCTTCGAGATTTTAGGGATTTGACAAAAAGGTACCTTTTGTATTGAACCAAGGAAAACGGCTAAATGTTCAAAAGACATTTCCTGCTGGTACACGACCGCCTACAAGCATTGTTTGGTGTGAAACTATTAGCATAGTGGATGGAGTCCCACCAGACGGGTGTTTAAAGTCTAATTGATCATTGTCTACTGATCTGCGCCGTATTCGCTTTTTAGATAATTGGTTTATACATTTGGTAAATATACTGGCTTTGTTATTAGAAATAAAAGTGTAATAAATATCCCGAATTTGGCTGGATGATAGCCAGATTAACTAAATGTGAAAGATATGAAGTAACATCGGTGATAGTCGACCTTTCTCCTGGGTCACTTGTATTAAGACAAAAACCCAGTAGATGAGAAGGTCGAAAGTTTGTCGGAGACGACGATGCCATTTCTTCCCCCAACTCACATCGCGGAGGGATAGCTTAGACGAAACTAAGGATAGCGGCTAAATATGGCCATAAGGCGGACAGGCAGAACGGCGCAGTCCTGTCGATCGAGTGGGATACAAGCAGTTTTCACGTAAGTAGCTTTATTGTAGCTATGGGTGGGGAATCTCGGTTCCGTTTTCGGATTAGAATCGTTCGTTTTTAGTCGCACTATATTTCTAATTATCCAAGCTATGAGAGACAGCGATATCCGGTGAAATCCGGATCCAGAGGAAGAATCGAGAACGGTAATTTTTCTTCTTCTGAAAGTTCCGCTAGAAGGATTTTTTTTGTGTGTGTGGAAAGATGACAAGAAGAAAAGCGAAATGGAATCAAAGACTCGACATAGAGGAAGCTGGTTCTATAGGCATGGTGATCAATGACTACCGCATCGGGCTACGTGAATGCGAGAGCGAGTTATACATTACAAAGGAACGTCATGGTGCTGGAAGCAAAATCAATGCCGTTTGATGATGTAAATACCACCACAATAGCTCTCTGCAGAGTGTCTTTTATGTCGTCTAGTACACGACCGCACTGTCCACAAATTACGAAATACAGCTCTACTGAGCAGGGGATATTAGAAACAGAGTCTCTGTCTTCTGTTTTAAATGTTAGGCTGTTTGCAAATTTTTTTTTATTTTGTAAAGAGTTGGGACAATATTAATCAAAAGCTGGCCGGAATACGGAGAGGAGTTATGGGGCATCTGTATCTTGTTGTGATGGTGTAGACGCTCGTACGAACAACAGGGAGAGATCTTCTTCTTCTTCTTTTTTTAAAGAAAAGGACCACTAGAAGAAAGGTCATATTTATCTCGACCGGTTAGCAAAGGACTGAAAGACCATCTCTACGTAGTGTTTACTTGAGATCGTCAATCCTTCTTAGTTAATTTCACATGGTCTTTAGTTGACTGTGTTACTCATTGGAGACAAAGTAATGATGACGTCCGAAAACACGACAGAGTTACAGCCTGGAACCGGCTTGAAGACGCCAGACTGCCTGCTAAGAGATCGATTACCGTCCAGGAAGAGGTGGCATTATCAAATCATGGAGTGATCCAATAACAGCTCAGGATTTTACAAGAAGGCATCGAAAAACGCTTGTTCACGTGGCAGCTTCGGAAGCGTGGACAGCTTCATGCAATTCCTGTCCATCTTAACCCTCTTCAGATCGCAGCTACAGTCGCTTCCCCCAAAGTTTCAGATCATGGTCCTAAAGAGCACTTCGGCGTGCGGAAGCCGATCAAGTTCCAGAAACATCGAGAATGCGAGAAGGCCTTGCAAGGCGATCCAATATCCTACGAGCTACTTACCTGCTTTAGTTTTATCCGCGTAAAGAATAAATCATTTAAACTGAATTTAGGAAGAAAAAAAACGCATGCCGTTAGTGTATTTGGCGATTCTCCTGTCCAGAGGTTGTATCAGGTCATAGATGGTTTTATAAACCAAACGCTAGTGATGGCGTCACGTTCAGCCTTTTCTGAATAATAGACGCCGCATCTCCACGATTTAGCGACTTGATGCTGATCGTCTGAAAACTAAAATTAAGGGGTTAATTTCAATCTCAATTTTCTGTTGTTGGATCTTCAAAAAACTATTAGTTTATTGAATTCCTGGCTGATATTCTTATCTGCCCAACCCTGATTTGAAGCGTGATAATTGAGAAACTGTTGGCTGTAAGCTAGCAAATTTTAAATGTTATACGACCCTAACATCTTCTGAACGCTTTTAAGAGAAAAGTATCGGCAAAGCAAAACTAAAATAACCCGAGATTTGAGAGTTGAGGTGGCAGCCTTTTGTAGTTTTATGAGAAAACTGTTTACAGGTGCGCCGTTTGAAATGAGAGAGAGATGGAGAGAGATGGAGGAGAGAATTGTAGAGAGATGGAGAGAGAGAGAGAGAGAGAGAGAGAGAGAGATGGAGAGAGAGGAGAGAGAGAGAGAGAGAGAGAGAGAGAGAGATGGGAGATGGAGAGAGATGGAGAGAGGAGAGATGGGGAGAGAGAGATTGAGGGGGAGAGAGAGAGAGAGAGAGAGAGAGAGAGAGGAGAGAAGAGAGAGAACAGGAGAGAGAGAGAGAGAGGAGAGAGGATGGGTGGAGGGAGAGAGATGGAGAGAGAAAGGATGGGGTAGAGGTAGAGAGAATGGAGGGGGAGAGAGAGAGAGCGAAGAGAGAGAGAGAGGAGAGAGAGAGGAAAGAGAATGGAGATTTCAAAATATGGAAGATAGGTTGGAGCCTTCACAGTTCGAGAGAGAAGATTGATGGAGAGAGAGACAGAGAGAGTGATAGAGAGGAAATATGGCGAAGATTGAAGAGAGATTTAGAGAGATGGAGAGGATGGAGAGAGCGAAGAAGAGAGAGAGAGAGAGAGAAGAGAGAGAGAGAGAGAGAGGAGAAGAGAGGAAGAAGAGAAGAGAGAGAGAGAGAGAGAGAGAGAGATAGAGAGAGAAGAGAGAGAGAGAGATCCTTAACGCATATTTCGATAATTCTTTGTCGCGATTGTTGTTGTCTTGGTGGATGAGCTCTGTACCATAGCCGTAGAGCTGAATGCAGGTACAAAAGCGAATACTCACATCAAAGCTAGTGTCTTTGGGTGAGGCGCCACGTCGTATTCTTTATATTTGCATATGTCATCTTTCATTCACCATCAACTCATCATCTCTGGCTTATTCAAACACTTTGATTTATTTTGTCCCCCTTTGACAGTTCGATCTGTCATTGGCGAACTTTTCCTCGCTGTATTAATGTATGCAGTGCGTACTTTTGTCCTGAATAATGTATAGTTATTCTTAGATATTTCTAATGTACGAACCAACAACATCGCACGTACGCAATCTAATGGGTTTTGTAATTTTCGAACGAAAGAGATACAGTAAATAAATTACCAAGATGATTTTGTTTGGACACAGATCAATAAATCTAAAATTAAATTTTTATGCTATACAGCTGTGTCAAAAATTTAGCATCACCCTAGAAATAACAAAAAACAAAATCGGCCTTTAAATCGCAACCTGCTGTCTTCATTTATAAGTTGTTTTCGGAAATCGTCCATTTGCATTTTAGATTTTAAAATGCCACATTTTTCTATTACGTCTGAGGAAAGCTACAGAAAATAAGACAAAAAAAAACTAGCAATTTTAATTCAACTTTATCAAAAGAAATGAGAAAATTATCGAACGATGCCAAACTTTTGGCCATTGTCGAGTGTGTAGGGGGCGCTGCTACCCCCATAGCTTTTGGATCTCAAACCTACCGTCTAAAGTCTTCATAATTCCACGCAATGTTTCAAAGTGGAGCGAACTTCGTTACTGCCAGTCTTAACGAGGCGTTTATTGGGGACTTCAGCTGCTGGCTGTATCCTAAATATAATAGGGGGCGATAAAACCCCACGAAAGATCCGAAGTTGGCGGGGCGATGTATCCACGGAGAACGAACTGCGGCTTTCTCTGTGGAAGAACAATGGCAACAAGCCGCTTGTCGCCATTGAAGAAGACCTGGACGAGAAAAGCATCTCACGAAGGGCGGCGTGTCTCGGTGTTAAGCTAATCGATGGGAAACCGATGAAACGTTTTATGAGAAAAAATTAAAATACTCCACTGTTACTGAACGGTGCTCACTCATCATCTCTGCTTAGATCCGTCTGGCGTTTTATTAGAAAACTCATTACCAACATCTCACCTGTCTTTTACTTTTGCGTGTCTGATTAATTTAAAGTCTGGTTTGAAAAGAAATGCCAAATTTCCTCTCACTGAATGCATTTACTATATATATATATATTTAAAATTCAAAATCAGGACGATCGTCGCTCCAGATCTAAAGTAGACGGAAGTCCAACAGAAAGGAAATAGAATTATATGGCGTCCATTCCCAAATTCTAAACTCTTCTCTGTCATTAAAACATAAGGGAGGTAACTATGTTATTTTCCAAGTACATGAAATCCTAAGATGGCCAGTCTACGTATTGCTAGAAATTGTATTCGTCTTGAAAAGACGTGGTATAAAATAGCAGGTGCTGTCTTTATATATCTGGTTTATCATCGGAAGGCGGTACAGTGTCTTGGGTTAGTTAAGATGGCTGCTCAGTTAAGGTGTGTTTGGTCATGGCTAGCTGGTAAAGCTTATCCGGGTCAGCAGATGGTCAATAAGTTCAAACGGTGCTTGTATCTCGCTATCCCCCTTTCTGTTTACAGATCTTTCGTCCTATCCGGCTTCGAGTGTCTGTTGTCTAAATCACCAGCAAATCGTTCTTTGTTGTCTCTCAAAGTAGCGAAACCATTAACCCCTGACGCCATATGATGGACGTTCTTCATCATCAAACAGTTCGCCTTTAAAGCCAGTCTTTCAGTAAGCCAGACCTTTGCTATTTACTACTATACCACCTAGAACGATAGCTAACCTAACCCGAGCTCTCCGATTCATCGTCTCCTCTACCTGAAGCTGCTGCTATATTTTGCCCTTCGTTCTAATTTACAGTCGGCCCCGTGTCTTTCGGTGCACAGGCCAGGTGTATGACCTCCACAATGCGCAACTAAAGGGCGGTAACTTAAACGTACCCCGCTCGCCGACCCTAACCTGAGAGATGTAACTTAGCCACTCTGTGAGTAGGTGGGTTTGGTTTCTTCATATTCAGTTCAACAGCATGGATTCTTCGCCCTCCGGTTGGCAGGTGGCGACGAGCTCAGTTTCGGTGGTTCCGGGCCCCCCCCGATCCTGGATGACCAATCAGGTGGTCGTATTAGACTGACGTCACTCCTAGCAGGAGGGGGCGCCACGGTACAGGTGTACGAGGACTGGAGGCGGGAGAATGTGGATCTGCTCACCATGCACGGTTAAAGAAATGGAGAAGTTTAAAAGCCGACAGATCACCAAATTTAGTCATCCCTACCCGAGCCCCGATCCCACCCCCTCACAGCCGGCAGCAGGATACGTTAGGGTTAGAATCCCCGACCTATTAATCAATCCGGATGTTACTGATACACCCACCTACACTGCACTTAGAGTTCTGAAGATTTCTTCCGCCCAGATGCTCAGTCATTGGTTGGAATTATGTTGACAGGAGATGAATGTAGCAGGACTGTAAAGAATTAAAAGAGAAAGAATCAAACCAGGTCGACGCCGTCGCAAAGTGCTTCAAGAATATGAACTATTACCGTCTATCGTTTTAACCCCGAGTGAGAACTGAAAGTATGCATTTAAATAAATAACCGTTTATTTATCAAATAAATACCACCAGTCTTCAGAACTGAGAATGTCAGGGGGGGACACCGAACGTATAACATCTACTGTATAATGATAATAATAATAAGTATTTCTTAGACATAATTTAATGAGCCTTCAAATTAAATCAAAACGATTTCGCTCGATCGTATCAAAGAAAGGGACGCAAGATGTTTGTAATGACCTCAAGGGGTCTCAGTTCTTGTTAACTATCCAAATACACGAGATAAAACTAGAACGTAAAATGCCTCACTAAGCCACATGTCTAAAGTTTTCGAGTGATGCAGTCATGAATCCTTATACTCCTAGCCGATCGCCATCTTCATTGAGTCCTATTTACCAAAGTCTTGAGCGCACTCCCCAGCTGCTGGGATGTGCTGCCTGGAGTTGCGCCACGTTGTTGGTGCCTCTCACTTTCTAAACTGTACAAACTCGACAGGGTGGTGGTGGTAGAATTCACGTGAAAACGTACTCGAGATCGTCACGAGATTAAAGTCTCTTTCCGATTCAAACCGGGGATGTCAGTAACCCCCCGATCTTATTAACTTTGGAGTTTTTTGTAGGTAGAAACCATTACCTGGCAACCACCCGCGATGTGTGATTACATTTGAAACACAAATTTATGGTAACAAGTTTTTAGGCTACATCTTCGAATTCTCATATTTTATATAGAATACTGTATATTTTATTGGCGAGTCCAGAATTGTGGCGGTCAGTGTATATTTACCTCCTACAGCTGTAAAGAAGGGATTACATTTGAAACACAAATTTATGGTAACAAGTTTTTTAGGCTACATCTTCGAATTCTCATATTTTATATAGAATACTGTATATTTTATTGGCGAGTCCAGAATTGTGGCGGTCAGTGTATATTTACCTCCTACAGCTGTAAAGAAGGGATGACATTTGAAACACAATTTTGGTAACAAGTTTTTTAGGCTACAATCTTCGAATTCTCATATTTTATATAGAATCTGTATATTTATTGGCGAGTCAGAATTGGGCGGTCAGTGTATATTTAACACCTCACTGTACAGAAGGGAAACAGCACATTTTTAACACAGGCAAAAGTAAAAATATAAATTATTTCATATCGAAGCTTTGAAGCGAATCTGATGAAAACATTAATTTAATATCGTTCGAGTTATCAAAACAGCTGATATTCAGATTTAATCTCCCCGAGAGCCATCTGATAGGCGGTATGCAGAATAGCAGCTAAATGTTTCTTAAGCTTTATACACCAGTTGACCTGGGCTGGCTCAACAGCGAGCTGTTACTTGATCTCTGAGAGCTTGTGACCTCTAAGTGAAGGGTTAATTGCTGGTAAGACGCCAGCTTTTTTTTTCTGATTGGTGCAACTTCCTAAATCTTTTTAATGTAAAAATCGAGTCTCGACACTTGACTCTGTCTCCACCCCAAGGAGACAGCAGTCTGAGACAAGGGAAGCATTATTAATCCGGACCCATTTTTTTTTTGGAATTCTAAGTTAAGTAAAAGTTAAAAAAATAAATAGATAAAAAATGAAACACGTCTCGATCGTCTCAAGGTAACGGGCATCCTCCCGATTGTGGTTTCCAAGACAACCGTTGAGCGTTTCCGGACAAAATCGCACGACGAACGCAGCAGCAGGCTACCCATGTTGCCAACTTGCCGCCCAAATATTCATGCCATGCATTATTAGACATGTATTCGGGCTACCTGTGGGTTAATTACTACCGCTATCACCGAGATGATATCTGATTACTGTTGCCGACAAATGGCAATACAGTCAGAATAACAGCATAAATACGTTAAATCCGGCTTAAACTTTCGGATTTTCTCCCTGTATACAAACTACGCCGAATACATCGATATACAAGCGTAACGGTTTCGATAGTAAGTGTAACAATATTTAAAATCCATCCACGTGCTGTCGAGACATCTAAACTTTGTTATCTTTGCGGTAGAACT